>JBAGKK010488367.1:0-16088 GCA_037177015.1 Euceroptres primus
TGTTTCAAGATTTTGAAATAAAATTTTGAAGCATTTTAAGGATTTTTAAACTATTTAAAATAAAAATAATTTAACTTCTAATTTAAGAAGTGTTCAGTTTATAAAAAAATGTAATCGTTCAATTTTTAATGTTTCTAGCTTAAGATTGCTTAAAATGATATAATTTTGAAAATTTTTAAATTCATTGATTGATTCTTCAATTTACAGCATTAAAAATGGCAACGTATGTTTATATGTTTGGAACTGAATCTGAATCTTTGAACTCTACTATGTATAAAAGTTTAAAATTTTTAATTTGGCAATTTAACTGCATTTAATTTAAAATTCTTTAGTTGAAAAGCTTCCATTTTATACGTGTAAATTATTGAGCATTTGAATTCAAATTTTTTTAGTTAAAAACTTTCAAACTTCAATTTTAAAAGCTTAAAATTCAAGAGCTCCACTTTGAGTGCTATACATTGCAGCTCAGTTTTTATTACTACAAATGGACAAATTTTTAGTTCGATTTTTTAAACTTCATTGACCGTAAAAAATGGTTGCGGACCGGGAAAAAAACGAGAAATGACCGGGAATTTTTATCTTTGATTAAAACGGCCACCCTGTAATTGTTAACTTGATGGATAAATATCTTCCACCTATTATTTTTTTAAATTGCCCAATGTTCTAACTTTATTTGTGATTTTTGCAAAAAGATAACTTTTTATGTTGAGCGAAAGAAGAAATAAAACTGTATACAAATTCAGATGACAGGGCAGGATTTAAAAGGATGTACAGAGTAACGAGCGTGCAAGGAACGCGTCGCTAAGAAACATTAAAGAAACCTAATAAAAATTAATGTATCTCTTTAACGCGCATGCTCGTTAAGCTGTTTATTGCGTGTAAAGACTGGGAACGTGCTCGGATTGATAATTTCAATGCACTTTCGCGTGCACTGTAATGGGAAAAGTTTTTCTCGCTCTTCGGCAAACTTTCGTCTTTGATTGTTTTTTTTCTCCCTAAAAAGTCCAATAGAACTCTGATTGTTTATCTAATATAAAAATAATCATCATTACTTATATTAGTAAATTTTCCTCTTATATATCAAATTAACATCTTCAGTGTATTACGTGTGCTAACATCGATGCCTGTCAAACCTATCAGGAGTAAAATCAATTTTGTATCCGTCGAATCTCACCGGATCTCGGAAGCTGAAAATTTCCTGTCGTAAATTGAAACCGCCTTCAGCACCAGCCTCGAACCGGCCAAGTTATTCCCGTCACGAGAAGCGATATAATTCGGCAGAGCGAGCGTTATTAGGCTGTAAAAACGAATGAACATAGTTTTAATGAAAAACTAAATAAAGTCCCTTGTTTCAAATTAAGTACGATACTAATTGAAAAATCGAAAGAGGGGATTCTATTTTAAGAGTGTTTTGTATTTTACAATTTTAATTTTTATAGTTCATCTATTTAGGAAGCAGAGTTTGAAGCAGAGTTAAAAAATTGAACACAAATATTACTTTGCAGCGATTTATTCATAATATTCATAATTTTAATAATATTTTACTAAAAAATAATTCAATTTTGATCATTTATGATATGAAAAAATTAATGCATCCCCTAATAAAATATATGTACTATTTGATCATAATGAGAAAGCAAACTGCTCATGAAAACAATGAGAACCATCAAAATATAAACAAAGAGAATACACTGAAGATCAAATTCACGGATATTTAAAATATTTTTTAGGGATGGACGCTTCTCAAAAAAAAGAATAGATTTCGAAAAATCAAATTCTTAAATTCTTCGATTTCGATCTTATCAGTTAATCGGCCAAATAAAATCAATTCTTGAATTGATTTTCAAAAACTCGAATACTTTTTTATTTTAATTTTGTATCTTAAAATTCATTTTTAGAATTTTTAATCAGAATTCTATTTTAGAATTCATTTTTTGTTGTAGCAGTATAACAAATTATAAAGTCATAACTTTTATACAGTATCAAACGACAAAAAAGTATCTCTAAATCTGAATTAGTCGAAAACTACTAGCGAAATAGTGAGAAGTCTTCAACCAATTGAATTAGTAAGCATTTCTACTAATAATTAGTAGAAAACTACTAGTTTTTAGAAAAATTCTACCCAGTTCATTTAGTAACGGTTACTAATTTAATTAGTAGCGTTATTAATTGAATTGGTAGAATTTGACTGAAAATTAGTAGTTTTCAATCTTTGTGAGAGAAGTTTGAGCTCTACGTGCTGCACTTAAAGCTAAAAGAATTTGTGTTAATAAACTTAGTAGAAAACTACTAATACTTAGTCAAATTCTATCAATTCATTTAGTAACAGTTACTAATTTAATTAGCAACGTTATTATTTGAATCAGTAGAATTTGACTGAAAATGAGTAGTTTTCTACTAATTATTAGTAGAAATGCTTCCTAATTTAATTGGTGGAAGACTTCTCGCTATTTCACTAGTAGTTTTTGACTAATTTAGAATTAGAGAGGTAAAAATTTATTTTGGCGATCTACTTTATAAAGATTTTTTGTGTAAAGCCATCCGTATACCACTGCTGGACAGGCAGCCCCCAAAGAGCCTATCAAATTTGCAAATTTTCTAATAGAAACTGAAGATTGATTAAGAAAATCCTTAGTTAATGAAATTAACTAAAATATTAGAAATTAACTAAATTAACTTAAATTTTACTCTTTTTTATTTTGGTAAAGAAACTGCAAATTCTCCAGAATTTATCATAAAACCTAAAAATTCACATTGTACACTTGGGGTGACATTACTCTTTATCATTGATTATAAATCCTAATGATGATAGTAAATTCTAAGTTTCTGTAACATTAAAGAGACAATACTGAAAAGTGTTCCCAATGCATAAAATGTCATCTAAATAAATAACTAATAAAAAACCTTTGGTTCCTGAAAATTGTATGACAGGTTTCATGACTTTAGTAAAAACATATGAAGCTGTGCATAAGCCAAACGGTAAGCAATTAAATTCAAATAACTGTTTCAAGAACTTGAACTGTAAATATTTTCTGCTAAATCATTTTATGAACCAACAAATATGCATCTTTCAAATCAATGGAGTTCATGAAATCATTTCTTGATAAAAGTTTAATAACTGATCTTAGGTCTAATTTAAAGTGGTCTATCGAAATGAAATGAATGAGATTTTTCAAATTTATTATGAAACGATTAGTACCATCAGGTTTTGGAACTAGAAAATACGAAGATAAAAACTGTCCTGGCACTGGTTCGCATATTGAAACTTGGATATAGCTGAATAGAGCATATTAAAATTTGGTTATAGCTGAATATAGCATATTGAAATTTGTATATAGCTTTTTGGACATCTTGTATTTATGATTTGGAGAATTTCGGCTCTGCGAGTGGATGGAGTTGAGTAATGCATTTATCTACCTGAATTTTATAACCTGATAAACAATGCAGATGAAAAATGCTCATGAAAAAATGAGAACTATAAAAATACAAACAAAGTGAAAACACCGGTGTTCAAATTCACAGATATTTAAAATATTTCTAGGGATAGGCGATTCTCGAAAAAATAATCGATTCCTAAAATTTTTCCGATTTCAATCTTATTGATTAATCAGCCTAAATAAAATCTATTCTTAAATCGATTTTCAAAACCTCAAATAATTTATTTATTCTTTAAATTTAAAATTCATTTTTATAATTCATTTTTAGAATTTTCATTTAGAATTCTAGTTTAGAATTCATTTTTTAATGTAGCCGTATAAGAAAATGATGAATTATAACTTTTATATCGTTTCAAACGGCAGAAAAGTTAATTTTCTAAAAATCTTTGGTGTAAGAGGTCATAAATTAAAAAAAAAACACGAAACCATTTTCTGTTATAAACGTTCGTGACGATACAATCCTTGGTTCGGATCCTTTTCAAACCATTTAATAACCGTTTATAAAAATAAAATATAGACTATTGCTTGAAACAATGTTTAAGTTAAACTTAAGTAACAACCATAATTTCTGATACTCACTGTACATATCCAAATTAATTAATGGAAATCAGTTTCAAACAACCAATCATTAAAAATGTTAACAAAATACTAAAATCTTGCTAAATCAAAGTTTGAAAACTATTTATAAGTTATGTTCCGAACATCATGTTTTAATCAATTTAGTTAATTAAACTCACCTTTTTTAAAAGAGGGTTTTTGATTCCAGTATTTTGTCCTTAGATATTAAATTGGATAATATATTCAGTGATTATATTAGTGATTATATCATTACTATGATTATTAATAAAGTTTAATTTATAAATTGTTTTAGACAAGTATCTAGATTTATATATTGTAGGTTTTTTATAAACGTTTAATAAATGGTTTGAAAAGAATCGATTCACACGATTAATCGGAATTCCAAAAATCGATTAAAAGTCGATTTATTGGACCAAGAAAAATCGATTCTCGATTAATCGAATCGAGATCACCTCTAATATTTTTAAAAACATTCTGAAATTTGTAATCTTATTCGTGACATTTAGGTCAATAGGAAAAGGGGTTCAAGCGGATATGGGTATTAATTTCACCTCTTCTCCTCGACTTTGCGTTCTCTTACTCTCCTTCATGCGATAAATCGACCTTAATCGAGAGTTAGCGCGGGAAGCCGGCCGCTCCTGGATTTAATGGGCAGACTGGATTATCTTTAATCCCACCTAAATGATAGTTAAACGCCCTTAACAACCGTCACTAACCACAGGCTCTGGTTACCGGTTGAATTGTGCTTCGTCTTAATTACTTGTTGTGGTTAGTCTGGTTTGTATACGCTTTCCGATTACTCGAAACATGCATTGGATACCACTGACTTCATAAGGACTCTATTCAAAATCATCAATATTCAAGAATCTTGTCCACCAGCTCTTATAAAATCCATTTTTTACAATTTATTAACTGGTACATTTTATTTATGTTAGAGAATAAATAAAATGCTAGAGAAATCTAGAGCAGAAAAGAAGGATACGAGGGATAAATCACCAAAGGAATGGTTTTCCTTAATTGGTCTTTTGCATAATATTAAAGGCTCAAATAAATAGTTCCACGTTGTTGCCACTAATCACTTGCTTATTTATTAAATGTTCATTTCATAACGCCAGGGTATGAATAATAATTTACATCAGGGGTTAGCGTTTTACATCAGGGATTAGCGATTGAATTCATTATTTTAATGGCATGGCTCGTACAATCTCAACGCCTCTTCTTCATTTTACAATTTTACGATGATTTTTGCAACATTGTAAAAATGTTCTGTAATTAGAGTTTTAAATAACTTCAGAATTGAGTAAATATACACAATTATTTACATTATTTGCGTTATTTATTTATTTTGCGATGATGCAAGCATTTGTGTCGACTTTAGAATGAAATAACCTGAGGATGCATCTGCAAAATAATATAATACTTTGTAAGGGTTAGTAATAAGTACTCGCCACCACCCTCATTATTGGCACTCGAGAGGCTGTAAACATCGTTCATGCACGCATGAAAATGGATGTAGACCGCAAATAACTATACTTCCTATAACAACATGATAGTAAATAAGATGACTTCAATATTTATACTCATAAGAACAAGCCACATAAGGTCTCTTTTACTACTCTACTAGAAAGTACAGAATACGATAAATAAGAATGCTTTAAGTGATTAAAAACGTTACATTAAACATTAGGAATGCTTTCATGGAATTTATTCTTTCTTGTGCCTCCATGAATTGAAAAATAATATAATCCAATATAGTCAGTTAAAATTATAATGTTATTGCATTTTGAATTCCATTTATTTTAAAGTTGCATCCAGGCTTTTTGAACTACTTATTTAACTACTTTATTAAATCACATTCAATCACATTTTTGAACTACTTCCCATATGCCAATAAAATTCCTTTATATACACAATTGCGATGCACTCAAGGAGATAAAATTGGAAGCACAAATCTCGGGATGAAGGCTACCAACTTATTAAAATATGTATATATTGTCGGAAAGAAACTGTTTTTCAGAAAGTGAGGTAATCCCATCACGATATCTCTTTGCCGCGCACAGGAGAAGGCAAAAGCGTAAGCAAACAAAATTTCATCCGCAGAACACAACTACTCTCCTGTATGCAGATTTAATTTTAAAAAACTTTGACGCTAGTGGATTAGATCCATATACGAATTCTGAAACTTTTCTGCGACAGTTATATTCTACGAGAACGTGTTGAAAGCACATTTCTACTTTTAACTCTCGCAAACAACTGCAAAGCCTAGTGTTAAAAGCTTTTCTCTCAGAGAAACATTTTGTTTAAAATTTATTTAGATTCTAGAAAAAAACTCATTTGAATTTACAATATGAATATTTTTTGTAGTCCTTACTTACGAGTACATAAATTTTTGTGTGACCTTAAAAATACTATTAATCTTGACACCTCGGACCATTAATTAATCTCGAGAACGCCCAGTTGGCAAGTGTATTTCTTATTGGCCCTTTTTTCATTCGACTTGTCGATATATTTTTTGCTTTATTTTTATATTAATACTGAGGTGTCAATGTGGGTAGTTTTTTCACTTTTTTTTCTTTTTTTTCTTTTTTTTATCTTTTTTTTCTGTTTCTGGCAACATTCACTGATATAGGGTGATGCATGAGTTGAATTGATCTCTGGCTTCGGACTGGTTCGGAACCAGTTCCTGCTGAGGCCCAACCCTCAAAATGCTTGGGGCAAAACCGCATTACTCCCTAAGTACTCGCTCGCAATACTTATGCTCAATTTATACTCGCAGTACCCGACGAGCAGCGAGACACATTGCATTAAAATCTCAACTGGCTGATTGCGTGTGACTGCCATGGACTGAAAATCTGCGTGTGGGCTGCACGCAACAATCTTCTATTCGCGTGCCAGTCAGCTACTGTCTACTTAACATTTAAAAATTTATTTTCAATTTAGTTGAGTAAACAAGTGTAATAGTAAGTAATTTTCTCAGGGTGATAATATATTCTCGGATATATGGGCATTTCCACGCAAAGTGTCATTTTCTTAAAAAAAAAAGTTCTAAAACCAATTTTAAGGCACACATTTCAATTTTTTTTCCTACATTCTAAATACATGTAGAAACTCATTTTTTAGCTTGGTCAATATCTTTGCGCATGCACGCAGTTTGGACAAAATATTTAAATTAATAAGTCCATAAATTTAATTGAATGAATAATATTTTATGAATGGATTTTGCAAGAGGGTTGTTTATTGTTTTTAAATGCTCAGGATACTTTCCAGTAGTGTGTAAATCACTATCTTCTTGCTTAAAAATATATAACGAGTGTCTAAATTTTCACTTCGATTATTGATGAAAGCTCAATATTATTCCAACTTAATTGAATTAATAAAAAGATAGGACTCACTCTTGACTACGATCCAACTTGTTCGAGCTTCTAGAGAATGGTGAACTTTGTGAACGAAAATTTCGTTTCGTGTAGATACGTAATTTCGATTAAAATTTCTTTTTCTATTGCGCTCAGTTTCTTTTGAGCTTCTGCTTGACGTTTTGTTACCTGCTTCTGCCTTTTAGGCAGTAAAAATTCTTTATTTTTGCTCGAAGTTTTTGGAAAATTTTCTGTGTATGATACTGACAGTCAACTTAAACAAAATAATAAAAACGATAAAATAAAATCTTTAAAACAAAGACAAAGAAAATTAATTTTGATTTTTTTTTTCTGTATAATTTTTTCTTTTTTTTCTGTAATTTTCAAAAATCGATATCTACAGAAGAGAAGTAAACTTTGAGGTTAGAGAATATTATTTTTGTTTAACAGTATTACAAATTAATAATCAATAATATAATTAATTATCTGATAATATTTAAAATAAATTACTTTGAAATCCGTACGAAAGTACAAGCACATTAAATAGATTGCAAAAAATATATAATTCGTTATTGAAAAGCAGTATAATTACAACAAACAATATTTACAAGTGAATGAATATTTTACTTGCAATTTTAGTAACAAAAAGCACCAATCACTTGAAGAAACATATACAAGTATTTATTTTATTATATAAATGCAAATTATGTGGATAATTTAATTAAACACTGAAATCTTCAGTTCAATAATTTGTTTCAACTTTTTTCTTTTTTGTACACGAACTAGTTTCAACAAGTCTAAATAGACAGTGCCTCCCCTCGCGGTAAGAAGAAAAATTACATTTAAGGCGGGAAATTTCAAACCCAAAGGAATATTTATTCTCTAAATATTATTAAATATAAAAAATTATATTGAATAATATTATAAAAATTGTATTATATTATATTATATTAGAAATACAAGATATTATAATTATAATATAGATACAATATAATTTATTATATAATAATATTTCTGTTTTTCTCTGATATTACTCACATAAAATTTAATGGAAATTATATTAGGATGTATCACGAAAAATGTACTTTCAATAAAGTAAGCAAATGAAATGATGCTTAACGTTTAATTAAATATTGGTATTAAAAACTCGTTAAAATAAATTTAAGAATTAAAAATATTTTCTTAAACTCTTCTCTAATTCAGTTTGTTAGAAAAGTGGTTACATATTATGATAATGATAGATTTATTTGTCGAAAATTTGATATAAAAATGATTTTTATTTTGTATTTTTACTAAAATTATGTTACTTTGTGAAAAACTTTAGCCCTTTCAAATATAAAAACCTCTTTGTTCTGAAAAATATTTTCAGACGAGTAATTTGATAGAAACAAGTAATATTTTTTCATTATTTGCCTATTTTTTGTAATATTTCAAAATATTCTAACTTTTCGGAAAAAAGTTTTAGACAAACTTTCCTTTCAATAAAATGGAACTTTTTTTTGCAACAAAATTTTGTTGTTGACATGTAGCTTTTGAAGAAAAATCATTTTTATACATATTTTGATTTCGATTTTTACGAAATACACATTATTTTTTAGGTACATAATTTTCCTTGCGGGGACGTTTTTTGGCCACCGAAATATAGAAAAATGAGCAAAAAATTAATTCCTATCCTGTTGCGCGCGATTTTTACAGCTGCAGGCGTTGGAGGGGACATTTCCCTAAATTAGGGATTTCAAACTAAAGACTATTTTAGGTATTAGTTTCACCCAATGTAAAGACAATTTTTAGCTATTTTAGAAATTAGAATTCTTAAATTAAGTATTTCTTTGTTTACGTGGCTCAGACACTAAATTTTTTCCTAATTCTGTGACAGATTTTTTTCCGTGTATAAAGCAGGCTTCACAGTCTTTCTTCTGTTCACCAATTTTCCCCTTTTTTAAAAATATTTCCTCTTTTTACCCCCTTTTTCAAGAAACTTCCCCTTCCTTCTCGCTTTTCTCCCTAAATTTGCGTACTGAGTTAATAAAACGCACAATAAGATTCAGTATTTTTAAAGACGTGTCTAAGCACATTTTGAGATGCCTTCAAAGTGCAACAATGTAAAAAAATCAATATGAATAATTGCAAATCTGGAAGTGTTCAGGATTTGATAATTTCAATGCAAAACAATAATAGTTTGTATATTTCAAATATAAAAATGAGAAGCATTTAAAATTTTAAACAAAAATTTCAACGGTCGAAAGAACACTGATTTTTTCTAAACCTGGAATTGTCAGGGAATTTTTATATACCTGTATAAACCTGGAAATGTCAGGGAATTTTTTCGTAAACGCTTAAATTTTTGTTTATTTTGCATTACAAAACTAAATAACGATTTAGATATTTACAAGGACTGAAAAAAAACATTATTTCTAATAAACTTGCGAAATTGTATTATTCTGAAATGAAAAAATATTAATTTAACCGAAAGAATAAACGATACTGTCTAGATCTATTGTATGTAGATTTTGTCAAAAAACGTATTAAGTACTCTTAGAGTATAAAGTTTCAAATAAATGTTCTCTCTAAATAGATTTATTATTTCAGTGTTTTATCATTCATCATATTTTTTTAATTTAATAAATTTAAGTAAATACAATATATGGGGTTATCAAAGGTTATAAGTAAGGGTTATATTAAATGTTATAAGTAAATAAAATAATAAATGGGGTTATTAAAGTATTATGTAATGCTTAGAAGAGGTGTGAGATCAGAAATGTTTTAAAAATGCGAATCTTAATAGTTAAATGACTTTATATTAACAAAAATTAAACTTGGAAAAATCTGAAGATATCTGTAAAAAACCTGGAAAAGTTAGGAAATTTTTTACAGGATTTTTGTAGACACCCTGATTACATTATCGAATTTTAAATGTTTCGAATGAAAAATTGTTCGATTTTAGGTACTTTCAATTTGAAATTTTTACTATTCGGAGCGATTTAAATTTTAAACTAAATATTTTTAAATATACTTCATTCTAAACTGGTTAAACTTTAATCGCTTTAAATTGAACATTTTTAAATTTTACATGCTTCAAAATGTTCTCAAATTTTCGAATGACTCTTCGGTTTTCATCTTTGCGATTGTTTTCAATGTGAAATTGTACAATTTTAAATTTAGTGTTAAAAATTAAACATTTTATAAGTTAGGTATTTAAAACTGAATAATTAAAAATTTGAAAATTTTCGAAATTGAACACTTCAACGACTTTGATTCAATATTAAGGCTTTTAAAGTTAATCAATTGAAAATTTAAAATGTTTCAAATCGAACTCCTCCAAAATCGTATAATAATGTTAATCGATCTGCTTTTCTATTAATTTTTAATAGAAATTTTGTAATTTCTAAAACTCATTGCTATCTTCGGATTTTTCTGGTCTCAAAAAATTCCTGATCGTTTTTCGGTTTACATTACTAACTAATTGCAAATTAATTTATAATGAAATAATTATGCTATTAATAAAACATTTTTCAAAAATTTTTTAAAAAATTTAAAAAAATGTTATTATTTAAAATTAAAAAAAATTTTTTTTTAATTTAATGCAAGATAATTAAGATTTCTATGAAAAAAAATTAATTATTTTTTTAACAAAATTTTTATAACATTGATATAACATTTTTATAAAATTTGTGAACTGAATGCAACATTTAATATAGAACTGAATAAACTTTAATACCTGTAAAATTTCTGATAAAATTAAGGATTGTTTCTTTTTTCCTTACGCAGAAATGTAGAGTATAGATGTAGATGTATAATTAGAGTATAGATGTAGATGTATAATTAATACCCCTATTTTTTCCCCTATATTTGAAATAGAAAAAACAATTTGGAAGTTCAAAATAAATTTTGAACTATATTTGAAATATTTGAAATAGAAAAAACAATTTGGAAGTTCAAAATAAAGTGGAGATTTAGTGCTTATAATTGTACTACTCAGAGAAGTGATTCTATTTACTCTTGTGTTAGTTTCCCTTGAAGTTTGCTCTAAAGGAGATTTATTTTCTAAAGTTTTTGGACATTTTTAAAAGTCCTTTTGCGCCATTCTTCGTGGAATTTGTACAGGCGTCGGTTTCAATGTAAAGTTTGAAGCGAGAGACGACAAAGTACCGGCTCAGCGTCGACTCATGTCAACCCTTATCTTAATGCCAAGAAAGCCACCGTGCAAGTTTTGTTTTACTCAAGAACGCCTAGCGAAGGTATTAAGTCGAGTACACACATGCATTTCACATACACATGTATATATCACATACATGCGTAGGATTATGTGACGCGTGGACAACTTATGAGCACGAGAAAGGCATAATCATTCGTATTTACCGCCATTGAAGTCAGTGCTCACACTACCCACATGTTCTTACACCTGTACGAAGCAAGAAAGAATATTTGGAATACCAGTATCCGGAACACATTTCGGTATAAGTTAATCTCAGCATAAATGTCAATCACATCTGAGAGAAATGGTACTTTCTTCTTGAAACAAAGGTTACAACAGTAAAGTCAGTAAATAAAAACTGAAATTACATACCAAAAGGCTTATTAATTTCTATATGAATTGCTAAGAGGTATAATTACAATTAGAAAATAATGCAAACTTGCTTCCTGATGGAATTTCTGATTAGGCAATAACTTCTGAGGAAAAAGAAAGACTGAAGGACTGAGAAACTTATGAGAGTATCGAATTTAAGAAACTAGTCATTAATCACAATTCTGAATTCAGGTAGCCAGATAGTGTTTTTTTGTGTTTCTTTGGCCCATCTTAATATATCGAGGAAGTCATTAAATTTCGAGCATGTATCGATCAATCATGAAATTAATTCTCGACGAAAATCCGACGCGTGCTTAAGAAGGCATAATTGTTCAAGTTACAAGGAGAGGTGGTCGTAAAAGGTGATTCTTGTGTCTGTAAGAGGACCATTAAAGCCTCGTGGTTTGCTGGAGAAGTAAGTACTCTCCCGTCAAATCTCGATGACCGAGAAGCACCTTTGGACCACCTCGGACCATCTAGAACCAAGTTGGAATCTCGTATCAGAAACGTGCGACCCGACAAGCATAATTATCGAAGTCGTCGTGCCAAGTTGGCCCGACCCGGACCATTACCGATACCCTTATTCGTACAAAAGGGTCCCATTTCCATATCAAATACTCTTCTCTCGGGAGGGACGATCGCAAGGCGTCGTCGGACCGAATAAACAGATACTATCCTCAATGCAATCACTGTGCGCAACGCTGCTGGGGTACAATATGCTCTGTCATGCCACCAAGACAGGAAATTGACAAGTTTACCTTCTGCTGAGTAGATAAATAACTACTTAGATCATAAACTTAGTTCTAAAATTTGTAATGTTGTAGAATTTATTTTTATTTTTTTATTTTAAAAAGGTTTGATTCTTGGTTTCCTGGTATTCATTCCTTACATTTGTTCAAATCTCATGGATCATTTCCATAAAGTGAAGAATTTTTGACTATATGAGATTTTCCAAAAAAAAAACTTTCCAATTCATTAACAGCATTTATTTTGTTCATTTAATCTAACCTATGAAAGGACAGAAAAAATAATTATATTTAAAGGGTAGCAAGACAAAAGAGGTCAAGGGACAAAATAGCAAGTGACGTGGAACGAAGAAATCAGCCTTACGACCGAAAAATCGATTTCCAGGTTTTTATTAATTCTGAATAATGATTCTGAATATTGATTCTGAGTTCTAAATTTCCCTTATCGAATAAAAAGTCCCCATTGCTCCACGGTCAAAATGGAATTTTCTGGAGCTCAAAGTTGTACGAGGGCCCCTTTGCCTTCCTTCGTCTTCCTTTCACTTTAATCCGCTTTTTCTCGTAAACTGATTTTCAATCGGAAGACTGGTTTCTTTGTTCCACGTCACATATGTTACTGGAAAGCGAAAAAAATTCTCTAAAATCGAAATTGCAATTTAAAAAAAAATGAAAGTCCACTACTAAGCTGACTAAATTAAAGCCAAAAAGGTTTGTTTGAAAAAAGGCTTCCAGTTTCGAGAAAATCACTCTCTAAATCTGAGTCAGTAGTTTTTTACTAATGAAATAGTGCCGAATCGTTTACTAATTGCTTTAGTAAGCATTTTTACTAATTTTTAGTAGAAAACTACTAATTTTTAGTAGAAAACTACTAATTAGTAGTAGAAAACTACTAATTCATACGTATTAAGGGTTACTAATTTATTTAATAAGCCTCACTAAGTGAATTTGTAGTTTTCTATCATTAATTAGTAGTTTTCCACCATTAATTAGTAGTTTTCTACTAAAAATTAATAGAAATGCTTACTAAGGCAATTGGTTTTTAAAATTTTTAAATTAAAGGCAATTGATTCGGCACTATTTCATTAGTAGAAAACTACTAATTCAGATTTAGAGAGCAGGTTGCCTACTAATTTCCGCCCACGAAATTCCCGGCCAATTCACGATTTTTTCCCGGTTATAAATATTCAGTATCTTATACGAGAAACTTGAATAAAAAGCATGTTAGGTCACTATATAATAAGCAAATTACTCCATCGCGACAAATAAATTATTATAATCAAAAAATAATTTTATATTTTGCACTTTATAAAATTTAAAAGATTATAGAAGTTCATTCCAACATTTTGTCTAATTTAAAAAGTCACATTATTCATCAAAATTAGATAATTTTAATTAATTACGTTTAAAAAACTGCTTAAAACTTTAATCTGTAATAATTTTTGTTATAAAAGAAATAATTGTTTAGGTTTTAATTTTTTTGCATCGTAGAAACCTTTCCTCTTAAAATATGTAATGTCTAAGAGAATTTAGATTTTATGTTGTTAAAGCAATTCAATGCTTTTTGATTTTTTGCACCATGAGGGACTTCAAATCTGGTCATAAAATTTCAAAGAACCCAGGCGGAAAATTTATGGATAATCTATCGATAATGGATTATCGATAGTTACTATGTAAAAAATTATGCATAATTTTGGAAAACTGAAGTTATCAAAATGTTTGAAACAAATGGCAACTAGATGTAGTTATCAATTGTTTCAAATTAGTTATCAATTGTTTCAAATTAGTTATCAATTGTTTCAAATATTTTTATAACTTCAGTTTTCCAAAATTATGCATAATTGTGCATAATTTTTTACGTAGAGACTATCGATAATCATTATCGATAGATTATCCATAAATTTTCCGCCTGGGAAAAAGCGTAAAAATAAAAATTCATGTATTTTGCAATCTGGCATATTAATGTAAACGTTTAATTTTAGAAAATATTTAAAAATTAAGTTATAAGATTTCTTGGCCAGTGAAAAAAATCCCGGTTTATTGCCGGTTTTTACGGTCCCGTTTTGGATTTCCGGTTAATAGCGAAGTGACACAAAGTGAAGTTGACACTAACCTCTCTTTCGTGCATGAGTCGCTCCCGATATATTGAGTTGTTGAATACAAGGAAAAAATGTGCAATAATAGTATATTATGCAACATGTGCGTAAAATGCGGTTTTACACACGCGATCACCACACGTGTGTAAATCGTACGCACGAGTTGCATACGATATTTTTTGACACAGTGTGCGTAAAATGCGTTTTAAACACACTCATATTAGTAGGTGTGTAATAAGCCATTTTACGCACTAATATGAGTGTGTAAAAACGCACTTTACGCACTCTGTGTTAAAAAATAATTAGGTATCCAAATTCGAGAAAATTCCTGAAATTTTGATTTGCTGAATACAGGGAAAAGATTCAATAAAAAATTTGCATACAGTTTCAAAAAAATGAAGGTTATATTTGGCGGTATCACATTGTAATAGACAACTTTTCAGTTTTAGATAGTGAAAAATAATAAACTGACTAAATTGTCTTGGTTAAAATTTAAACCAATTTGAATGAATTTCGATGCTGGATAAAAGAAAAAAGTTTAATCACAAAAAGTCGTTCTGTCTATTAAGTTTCAAAACCAACTTTTTATATTACTATTCTCATTTTCATAAAAATGTCCCTTGACCCCCTTTGCCTTGTGACCCGTCATTTGCTTTGCAGATAATTTTTTAGAGGAGTACATTTTGACTCAAATAACTTCACGTCTAGCGAAATACATGTGTTTTTGGGGGAAAGCAAAAGAAAATTTATTCGTTATTTGGGTAAAATTTATCATTTGAAGTTAATTATTATCGCAGATAATTTTTATCCAACCAAGGTAAATTTTATCAAAACAGAAAGTTATGTTTTGATAATTGAACGATCGAAGATTATTATTATTACTTTTTGATTATTCGTTTTGAATTCTCCGAAGTGTTTTAGTAAATCTTAACCTTTGTTTCTTCGCTGATAGGAAGAAAATCAAAAGTTAAGAGATCATGAAGCATATTTAAAAAAATATCTTTTAAAAATATATAAATTGTGGACAAAAATATATAAAAGTTTGGGAAAAATTTCTTTTCTAGACATTTCTTTGATTACATCTTCGAAGTTTCAATATCTATGTTTTCATTTAATTGTCATTTTAATTGACATGACATTTTCTTGTAAAAAAATTGTGAATTATTTTTTACTGCTATTTATTTATAAACTTTGATTTAAAGCTTTCACTCAGAAAAATATTTGTTTCATTTAAACAAATTTGTTTAAATCAAACAAATTATAACGTTGATATGGGGTCAAACAAATGTTTGTTTGATTCAAACAAATTCTTT
>JBAGKK010488378.1:0-16087 GCA_037177015.1 Euceroptres primus
GGCCCTGGTTTGTGTTGCCATGGCGATCTCAGTTCGTTCCAGATGGCGCTGGTGGTGAAATTTTCTTTCTGCTGTCATCTGATTCTTATGTCAGTTTTCAGTTCGGTTTTTACTATTTTTGAGTAAATAATCGCGATCGGTCGGTTTTCGTAAGTAATTTGGGGCGTGAAGTTTTATTGTGAAGCTTCTGAAGTGCGGTTTTGCAGTGCAAGAGACCTGTTTGAGCGTGCTCTGGAAAATCCACACGTGGCTGTGTGGTAGGGTCAGTGTGTACATGTGCCGGCCAAGGATCTTTTTCCATCAAGGATTTTCCGTCTGTACCCTTGGATTTGCTGTGCCAAAGGAGTCAAGCGCCCTTAGGAAAGCTACAAGGTATCATCTTGTGACAGGAAACTGTCACCAATTAATAAAATCTAGATGTTTTAACTCGAAGGCATGCAGTACCCGCCGGAATTCAGAGAACAACTAAAAAAAATCCCCACAAAATTTATTCCGCGACTGACCTATGAGATTTTAAATTTATCTCTAAAAGATTGAGTCGCAAAAAGCGCGTCGGAGGTCTAACCAAATAGATCGAAGATGTCGTTAAGGCCCCTGTACACGGTCAACCAAAGTCGGAAGGAACAAAACCTCCTTTCGACCGGTCTAAATTGTTCTGCTTCAATTGCGCGAAGTTAGGGCACACGTTACGCTTCTGTACGTCAGAGCCACAAATGGTCTGTTGTCTTTGTCGCCAAACAAGCCATTTTAACACTAGTTTCCCAAAGTATCAGGGAAACGCCAAAAGCCTTCAGCAACTTCCCCTCAGATTACTGAAACCAAGAGCATAACTTACATGCGAAGCAGGAAAGATCGTTTGAGGAAACTATTGCCTCACTTTCATTTTCGGATGAGAGCTCTGAGGAGGCCGTGACTAACTCAGTCGACCTTAAAGAAAAATCAACTTCTTTAAGAACTTGGTTTCTGACTCGACTTCCTCCATACGTCGTCCACCGACTAGCACAGAGGAGAATATATGCTCCCGTTAACGCAGCCCATGAACCTAAAAAGTCGATTAGGATACCGGTTGAAATTAATATTTTCGGTGAGAAAATTCGCGGTATATTTGACTGCGGTAGTGAAAGATCATTCCTTAGCGAATCCGCCTACAAACTAGTCGAACAGTTTTAAATTCAGGAATTGACAACTGATTTGACATCTCGTGCAGGCGTTCGTCTCGGAGATAAGTCGGTTGTCAAAGGACTAGGTGGGGTGGGTTTTGTTATTGACATAAATGATGTCTATGGACCTCAATGGTTTAGTATTATGCCGGAATTGTCAGGAGATCTAATTCTCGGAATGGACTTCTGGCTGAACTTCAAGGTTTTGGTAGATCCATTCTCACAAACCTGGACCTTAAGTGGTAGCAAACACCATTACCCGCTATCACATAGTTTCACGACGTAAAACGAACTCCAAACGCTCTCGATAGACGAAACCGAACGTCTAAAAAAATTTCTAGACGCTCAGTTTGATAAATTCGACAAAGAGACTACTGGCGAGACTCATTTAATCAAACATGTGATTGAATTAAGTGATACGACACCACATCGTCAAAATCCGTATCGTCGAAGTGAGTTAATACGTAAATTTATCAGTGATGAGGTCGATCGGTTGTTAGAGAAGGGTTACATTTCGTGGAGTAATAGCGAATGGGCATGTCCACCAGTAGTTGCTCCTAAAGCAAATGGCGGACTCAGGTTTTGCATAAATTACCGACCTCTTAACCAAAAAACAATCAAGCCAGCATATCCTCTTCACAATATGATGTCAACTTTGTCTCAACTTCATCAGGCCAAGATAATTTCGACTCTTGTTATAAGTGAAGCTTTTCACCAAATCCCTATGGATGAAAAGAGTCGAAAGTATGCGGCATTTCCAGTGGAAGGAAAAGGATTGTTGGAATGGAACAGGATGCCCTATTGCCTAGCCGGAGCACCTTCCACATTTCAACAATTGATGGATCTCCAAAAAAGAAGATATTATGAGTTGATTTCCGAGAGGAAATTACCGAACAAATCGTGTGATCAGGTTTTTACATACCTGGATGACTGGATCATTGTTGGTTAGGATTTGGATGAACACATCGCCCTCTTGTCGTTGGTGTTCGAAGTGTTTAGAGAAGCCAAATTGATCTTGAACCACGAAAAGAGAAGTTTTGCTTGCAAAGAAGTCCAATTTCTCAGGTATCTCGTCGCTGAGTTCGGCATGAGACTAAATCCCGAGAAAATTCAGCCGATAATTGACTTTCCAGTCCCAAAGGACCGGACTCAATTGTGACAGTTCAACTGCCTTGTAAATTGGTACCATAGACATTTGAAAAATGTAGCTAGAATTCAGGGTCCTTTGAATAAGTTGACTAGTCCAAAAGTTCCTTGGAAGTGGACTGAAGTCGAACAGAAGTCTTTGAAAGAAAGCTCTTGTCGAGGCTCCTCGTTTATACGTTCCAATTTCTGGGCAACCTTTTATTTTGTACACCGACGCTAGTAATTTTGGCTTAGGTGCGATTTTAGTCCAAAAGGATCCGGAAACAGGAATTGTAAACCTGATTGAAGTTTTAAGTCGACCATTAAGAGGCGCAGAGTTGTACTACACAACCACTGAAAAATAGTGCCTCGCTCTAGTTTGGTCCGTCGAAAAACTGAGGTGCTATTTGGAAAGTATGCCAATTAAGGTCGTGACCGATCATCAAGCATTGCAGTGGCTTCATGGATTGAAAAATCCCATAGGTCGCCTTGCTTGATGGGCAATCTACCTTTATCAGCACGATATAATGGTTGAACATCGAGGAGGGATCACAAACGAAGCCCCTGATGCACTCTCACGCATGTTTAATGTCGATGTGGACCCGAATGGATGGGAAAAGGTCATCCAAGAAACCATCCAAGAACGAATCCAACTAAACACGATTTGTGATCAGGATTGGTATCAAACCAAATTTAATCTGGTCAAAGATCAACCCGATAGATTTTCTGACTGGAAAATCGAGGACGACGAACTGTTCTATTGTCGCCCTGATTATGAAAAGGCCCTGATTGACGACGAACATCCGTGGAAAAGGGATATCAAACCTTGTGACATCATGACTGCCCTCCGCGAAAATCACGACATTCCGCAAGCAGGACATCTCGGTCGTGATAAAACATTGAATAGAATCCGCCAAAATTATTATTGGCCGGGTATGACCCAAGATGATAAGTCTTTTGTCGCAGATTGTGAAATTTGCATTAAGGACAAACACAATTAAAGACCTATAATGGCCGTGAAGCAATAGTTGTGCATGCTACGAAGTACCCCGAAAATGCCAACGACTCTACCATCAAAGACTCAATTGACGAATGGGCCGCGCGTATAAGGAAAATTGACGAATTCCGTCATAATGTCGAAAGTCAAATAAAGAAAAACTCGGACAAGCGTTTAGCCAGGATCAATTCAGTAGAGATCAGGGTGTGAACTGAAGTCTATTATCCTAGTAAAAAACTAAGTAATAAGGCAGAGGCATATTATTCGAGGCTGGCACATAAATTTGTAGAGCCGACTTTTGTTTACAGAGTGTGTGGACCGGTTACGGTGGAGTTGGCAGACGGAGCTGGTAAAATAGTAGGAAAATATAGTATTTCCGATTTAAAAATCCCACGTCGAAGGTTGCGCGTTAAATAACATGTATTTTTAGCACGAGATCGCCGAGAAATCCACCAGCCTACACCACCCCTCATCGACAAGGTCTGGATCCCGAACATCCCGTTCTGGTTCTTCAACCTCCGCACCAGTTTCGACACGTGTGCTGGAACTTTGAAACAATAACTCGAGTTGGAGCAAAAAATGTTGAACCTCTAACTCGAAATGGAGATCGAACGGACCCAATTTGTGCGGTCCGAGAGAATCGACCTTAATGAATTCGACGATCCAGTCGGTGCGAACTTTGACTTCCCAGAACATAAGGTCGTTGAACAGCCCGCCAAGTCGATAGAAACGATCCTTAGAGACGCCAAAAGACTTTTAGGTGTTGGATTCAACTCTACACCTGCGTCGACACCAACACTAAGCAAGGACGCTGAAAGACTCCTTCTGGAGATCAGAAACCTTCCTCCGCCTGAGCTGAAGTTTACAAAACCGACGAGGGTTCTCAATGCTCAACTATGGGCGGAGAACCTTCGACGAAACCGATTGCCTGCAGTCAATCATCAGACCATAAGAACTAGCAAGGGCAAGGAGTGTAAGTCCGTCGACCTCCCCACAGCCCTTGTCGCACCTTCCGTCACCGTCGAACCTCTACCATTTGACGAAATTCATAGTTTCGAGGACGTCCTAAAGGAATTGGGAGTTCCGGACTTAATCAACCCCAGGGGACAGGAGCAGCCCCTCTACATGGCGGACTGTAGAATTGTCAGTCTAGCCCTACTAAAAGACCTGGTAATGAAGACGGCTAAGATACTGATAACTAAACTGGAGGCCAAGAATGTCGACTGCCATTTCGACCAGGATTCTGCCAAACAACAAGCGCTAGGAAGGTGCCCAGGCTTTTCCAGGGACCTTTCCCTTTACTGCCCAGAGTGTCCGGACTGCAACGTTCGACATAAAGGCCTGGTCGATTGGCTCAGGTTAAACTGCGCAACTTGGCCGACTTGGATCATCCCCACTGACCATCAGTACCTAGTCTGAGAAGGGGAGCAGGAGCTGAAAAGGAAGGTGAAGGCTAGGTTCACCGACAGCGAGGACTACCCCAATAGACTAAGTCGGTTTTTGATAAGGGAAAACGCCTTAGGGAAAGGCGCAGTTCCCGTCAACCCCGAGGCTCTGACCGCAATAAAGCTCTCGGAAGAGAAAAGAAGGTTGGCAGTTAAAGCTCTAACGGCCTCGTTCGCCAACAAATGTCTCGACGAGGTCATGCGCAAGGGACCAGAACTGGGCGATGGCGATGAGGTGAAAGTGATTGTTCCGACTAAATTCAAGAAAAGGCTTGCGAATTATTCATCGCCAGTTCGTCTAGATTGACTAGTTCGACAATTACCATTGTTCCATTAACACTAAGGTAGCGATTTGACGAAATTGTTGTTACTTATATAGAACTTAAGCAATAAACGCGGATTAAGGACCAAAATAATTAAAGAAAGAAATTCTAGAAGTATACCACTTTGAATTATGTATCTATTCTATACAACTAAAATTGATTGATGGTACATGATTATTAATCACTTAAAATTTATATTGAATAGATTGGATTAAAGCAGGGTATTATTTCAATATAACCATTGATTGTCTGTTTTCAGAACCACGATGGTCATATTCTCGCATTGACTTTACGGTTTGAAGGGGGAGAGTGTGACAGGCAACTGTCACCATTAATAAAATCTAGATGTTTTAACTCAGAAACCTAAGGTCCGTAGATCTCAAGAGGAGAATTCTCATTTTCGTAAGAATTAAAATTCAAATTTTCGTCGATACGTCAGATTTCTGACTGTTCCGCGGCTCGAGTGTCGGACGCGGGGTCTTGAGACTTGAGCGTTGGTCCTGCGCGGCGGTTCTGCCGAAACTTCGACTACGAGGCGAGGCGGGAGCGAACCACTTTTCACTTTTCGTCAGGCGATCGCACAGAGTACTTATATTTGTTATAAATCTGACGAGAAGTTGGTCCGTGCATAGCGTGAAGCGAAATTCGACCATACGACATAATAAAATTTATAATTCTTATTATTGGATTGTCAAAATATTGAGGATTACTCACTGTATCAGCGATAAATCAATTGAATCATTTCGTCAAAATCTGTAAGTACCTTGCTTGTTAAAATATAGGTTATTTCTGGAATTTCTGGTAGACTTTCTTATGATTTCTGTTGGGTCCACCCAACGAACCTTCCTTGTCTCCATAGTCTGTGCTTTTAATATAAAATAGATTAAAGTTTACTTTGCCGGTTGCGATCCAACCGTGCTGGCGCTCGACGAATTTTCATTTAATAAAAATAAAAAGTTAAAATCCTTTTAACACGAGCCTTGGCAGTCCAAGACCCAGGCCGCGCCAAGTGAAGGGGGTAAAATTCTCTTGGTAAGTAAAGATTTAATTTGAATAATAAAATAACCAAGAATTTTGCCCTGTCTCAATCTAAACCCGGCAGTAACGCCGGGAATCTCTATTTTGGTCTAAAAATGCAGACTAAAATAGTCATTTTTGCCATGCTTTTTCCGGGCCAGGGCCCTTAAATAAGTTTTTAAACTTTAAAAAATTAGGTTTTGCATAGCATTGAAAGCTTTTTTTTGCAGAATTGAATTTTTCCTCATCGTGAATTTGTAACATTTCTTTTCTTGTAAACTCGCGCATTCGCAACATTAAATGGGGATGGCGATTTGTCAAGCTCTGCGTAGAGGGCAGTAGTGCGTATGGAGATATGCCTTGTGTGCAGGCGCTAGGGTATGGGTGTGCAATTACATTGTTTAAAAATTTTTGGATGTGACAAGAGCGTAGAAGTGTTAGTGTCTGGTGTTCTAATTATAAAGAAATATTAGAAAAACGGATTGCAGTGAATCAAATGTTGACCAGTTGAAGGAAGAGTTGCGAAAGAGAAGAGCCACGTTGGGTGGAAAGAAGTCTGAGCTTGTAGGAAGGTAAAAAAAACCGATTTGTTTTGAGCTTTCGCTCAAAACTTAAGATTGTCATTTATAAGAAATGTGAGAAAAAAACGAAAAAATTATTTACAGTTAATGATTAACTTTTTGTTAAAACGGATTGCAGTGAATCAAATGTTTTCCAGTTGAAGAAAGAGTTGCGAAAGAGAGGAGCCACGTTGGGTGGAAAGAAGGCTGAGCTTGTAGAAAGGTAAAAAAAACCGATTTGTTGTAAAAGCTTTCGCTCAAAACTTAAGATTGTCATTTATAAGAAATGTGAGAAAAAAACGAAAAAATTATTTACAGTTAATGATTAACTTTTTATTACAAAAAACTGGCAGATAACGGACTGTTTTGAGGTTAGGTGATTATGTCGGGAACTGTACTCGGACAGAAACCTTCTCGTTTAATGGCTATTATCCACTGTTTCCTCTGTTTTTCATCATTCGGAAAGCGATGTCCTCCTTCATTTTTGCACCCGAATGCCACACACATACCTGGCATTTTGAAAATAATGCTAAAAAGAAACACCTCAACACTCGTTATCACGGTCTAATATAATGAAACTAGCAGACGATGCCACCGTGTATATCTCCAAGCGCACTAGTGACCCTAGCGGCCGCAAGTGCCTGTCACCGTCCCCCCATACGTGTGGATAATAATTGCGATTACTTCTGAAGTATGCTCTTTACAGGAAAACGTAAATATATTGTGTTCTCTATTATATCGTCTAAAACCAATTGATAAAGGTCTCTGAATTTACAATACTTAACAAAAGAACGTTCGATTAATAACACCAAATTAAAAGGGCGAGTCATCACTGAGGATTTATACATTTAATATTTAATTCATACATAATTTTGATAAAAATTATGTAAAAATAACAATTATATATAATTCAGAACAATTAAAAACCTTTCAAATATTAAAAAAAATTAAAAATAACAATTTATTAATAAACAGTGAACAAACTTTTAACAATTATTTAATAAAAACAACAAAATAAATAATAATAAAACATAAAATTTTCAAATCTCAGCATGTAGATCCAACTATTTAATTTTACTACTATTAAGCTGCATGTTTCCGTGACGATTTTAGAATTATTAATTACTGTTATGCTTATTATTACTAAAAAAAGAAAATATTGCCGGTCAATATTTGAAAACAGCTTCAAGTTTTTTATTATTTTATGCTTTCCGCCCATTAATTACAATGCAAAAGTAAGCCGTCCTGATCGGAGCGCCATCTCTTGGATTCCGGACTCTAAGAAAATCAGAAAAGTGGGGACGATGCATGGGGCTGCCATAAAAACAAAGTATTTTTTGGAATTTGTAAATTGTTCGCCATTTTGAATTATGAATTTCTGTTATCAGATTAAGGGTGGAATCCCATGTGTCCGTCTAACGTTGAGTTGTCGGACACATGGGACGCCGCCCTTAGATTCATTGCATCGAAAAATCCTGAAGATATCCATTTTTATAAAAATTTAACTATTTTTAAATTTTTGATCCGTCATTTTGTATTTTAACACCGAGTTATTAGATTTTTATGAGGCGCTGAATTCAAATTTGATAACTGAAATTCATAATTTAAAATAATGGATCCAATATGGCGGATAAAAATTTTAAGAATGCTTGAATTTTTATAAAAATTGGTATGTTAATGTTTTTGGAGGTTAGATAATAGATAATACAAATTCAAAATTCGAAATGGCGGATCCAATATGAAGCACCAAAGTGCAAAACTCCAAAAAATGCTTTTAATTGTATGAAACTTATTATCCTAAGGTTTTTGGGGTCGCTAAATCCAAATCGGATAACAGAGGATTTCAAAATTCAAAATATCGTATTCAAAAACTTCATACAAGTCAAAGAATTTATTGGAATTTGCACTTTTTGTGCCATATTGGATCCGCCATTTTTAATTATGAATTTCTGTTATCAGATTTTTATTTATATTTATATTTATTTTATATTTATTTTATTTTTAATTTTATTCTTGCATTTTTATAAAAATAGATATACACTCGAATCTCGATTTGAGCCAATATGGCGGATCAAAAATTTAAGAATGCTTGAATTTTTATAAAAATGAAGCCAAGTAGGCGACACTTGCCTACAAGGAAGAGTTTCGTACAATCACTACTTCCTATTCTCTGTCATTGTTTTTCTCACCATAGACAACGTTGTTCGGGTTCGAAATATTTTACCTCTAATAGTGCATTTGCCACCCCTTCCCTTTACTTTTATACTCTTTTTATCCTACCATGTTGCTTAAGAACAACCCTTAGCAACGGTTGTAATGGCATCGTTATTTTCAGCACATACAACGTTTTGTTCGGTTTCTCAATATGATTCTTCTAAGAGTGTATTTATCCCCCCCCCCCTTTTCCCTATGCCTTCTTCATTCCATCATGTCGCTAAAGAAACATCCCCAGGAACGGTTGTTATGGCATTGCTATTTTCAGCGTATACAAGGTTGTTCGGGTTCTCAATATTTTACCTCTAATAATGTGTTTGCTATCTATTACCTTTCCTCCCTTATACCATATACCCTCTTCATCCCTCTTTGTCACCTAATAACAACAGGACTTAGCAACGGCTGCTATGGCATTGTTATTTTTAGCATATACAACGTTGTTTGGGTTCTAATTATTCTTCTGTAACGGTGTATTTAGCATCCATTCCTCCATACACCTATGCCCTCTTCATCCCTTCTTCTTGTTCAATAACAACTCTTAGCAACGGTTGCTATGACATTGCTATTTTCAGCACATATTTTTCCTCTAATGGTATATAAATCATGAATATTTATACAAAATTTGAGCATACTATCTAGAATACTTTTGAAAGTAAGGAAATATTCGTGAATAATTGCAAAACAAAACTCCGTACAGTAATACCGTACAGTAATACTCATTTGAACTTTTCAGAAGAAGTAGTTAAAATGAACGGAGTTTTCTCAGTGGTCTGTTGCACATACACGTATGTACACATGTGTGCGAATATACTAACTGCACAAGCGTGCTCTACTCATTTGCTTGAGAGAACGAGCAAATGAACAGGCCTGAACATGGAAGGTTCAAATGATCCAGATCCGACTGTGTTTCAGGCCCAACATTACAATGGCTCGATATACAAAATTACTCTACAGTCGTAACTAAATCATTAGAACCTGGGGGCCTATTCTTAATATTGTGCGACAATTCTCGCATGCGAGAATATCATTCTGTCTTTTTCTATTGCTGTTTATTGAAAAAAGACCAACAACCTCTCACAGGCGAGATCTCCGGTCATCGATTCAAGAATAGGGCCCCTGGGAGCCTATTCTTGAGATTGTGCGACAATTCTCGCATGCGAGGATATCATTCTGTCTTTTTCTATCGTTTCATTTGCTGCTTGGCATAAAATGCCAGGCATTTGAGTGGCACATAAGACATCTCTTTTGGTTTCCGCGCTCAAAATTACAAAATTACAAAATTACAAATACACATTTATTAAAACTATAAACAATAAAGTAAAGATTTGGATATTCACAAAGGGGTTTCGTTTGATAAGCTACAATTAAATAAGCTATATTGATTAGATATAATATACTATAATGAGATGAGCTACAATCTTGATCAAGAATAATAAATACACTGCTCTGCCATTTTATGTATCTCCAATATATGGGTTCCAGGAATTCTCGCCGATGATGAGGGGTCCAAGGGGACGAGGAAGCTGAGCTTTGAGGGCAGCGGAGTTGCGCAAGTACCGTAGCAACAAAGCGCCTAGTAGTCTAAACGGATAATTCCGTCAGTTCGCTTTAGTTCGTTTTCAGTATTTTGGTTATGCGTTATATATAATAATAAATAATAACTATGTAAAAATTAAAATTAAAGTAAAGGTTATATTAAACTTATATTTGAAAAATATTTTGCACTCGTGACAAAAATCAAACAGTTATAAATATAGTTATAAAAAAAACAGTTATAAATATAGTTCATACGGCCCTGACTTGTTCACGTTTAGAGACTTCCGATTTAAGTCCAAGGCCATTCATGCCATCCCCGAAACCGGACTTAAATCAGAAGAGCAGTGTAATGTGTTTAGAGGTTGTCTTTTGTAATTTTGACTTCTAAATCAATATTAGGTTATGCTTGGGATTTTCTCAACTGATATTTTAAAAGACAAATCATCAAGGTTTTCTCAACGGAAGTTGATGTTTTTTAAAATAAAAGTGATTAAGTTTTTTGAAAATTAAGAATTTTAGGTTATGTTTGGTGTTTTCTCAAGGGAAATGGATATTTCAAAAGAAAAGTCATCGAGTTTTTGGAAAACTAGGATTTTTAGGTTATATTTGGGGGCTTCTCAATGGAGATGAATGTTTCAAAAGAAAAATCATCATGTTTTTTTAAAATTAGGAATTTTAAGTTATGTTTGGGTTTTCTTAACGAAAATGGATATTTTAAAATAAAAATCAAGTTTTTTGAAAATTTGGAATTTTACGTTTTGTTTGGGGTTGTTGCAACGGAAGTGGATGTTCTAAAAGAAAAATCGTTAAGTTATTTGAAAATTAGGAATTTTAGGTTATGTTTGGGGTTTTCTCAACGGAAATGGATGTTTCAAAAGAAAAATCATCAAGTTTTTTGAAAACTAAGATTTTTAAGTTAAATTTGGGGGCTTATCTTAATGGAAATGAATGTTTCAGAAGAAAAATCATCATGTTTTTTAAAAATTAGGAATTTTAAGTTATGTTTCAGTTTTCATAACGAAAATGGATATTTTAAAAGAAAAATCATCAAGTTTTTTGAAAATTAGGAATTTCACGTTTTGTTTGGGGTTTTCTCAACGGAAATGGATGTTTCAAAAGAGAAATGTGTCTTCTGGAGAAATTTTGCTAAATCTCTTGGCTATTTTCATACAGACTCGTGTACAAATTATTTATTAGAAAACCTAAAATAATATTCATATTTAGAACAATATTTAGTTTAAAAATTCCGATTTGGTTAATATTATAAGTTGCTTCTTCGGAACTAAATTAAAATGATTTTTGTTTTTATGTATTCAATAAAAAAAATTTAATAAATAACATTGCAGATTTTAATTTTTAGTTGTATTACTTGTTAAAACTGATTGTTTGAAAACGAGGAAAAAGCTACCTCGGCTAGAGTTAGAACCCGGAGCCTTCCTCATTTTATATACAGACAAGCTATAACCAATTGCGCTACTGAGGACTCGATAGGTAGATTTTCTATTGTTTTAAAAAAATCTATTTGAACAGATAATACAACAAAAAATTAAAATCCGTAATATTATTTATTTTACAATTTTGTATTAAATACATAACAACAAATATCATTTTCATAATAAATATAATTTATGCGTTTTAGCATATGAGGTAAAATTTGCCAAGTGCCCCCGCTTAAAATTTTGTTACCACTTATCTTATTAAAACTCCATCAGATTGTAATGTTAGTGGACCTCTTTAAGTTCTGTAAAGGGGTTGCGCCTAGTATAACGGGTTGTCAAGATACAGGAGCCCGAATTTTCGACGATTCACTACGACTACTAACTTTCAATTTACATAACTCCTGATACAGTTATTCAATTTTACTTTTTTATGGGGGTTTTGGAAAGATATTTCAACGACGTTTACAATAATAATAATCATTTTACAATAAAAAAATTATTTCACCTTAATTTTTTATTTTAAAGAACATTTTTGAATTTTTCTTAGAATGCGACAATTTTGATTTTTTTACAAGTAAGCTAGGAAAAAAGCTTGATTTTTCTCTTAAAAAAAAATTTAAACGAAAATGGGATGAAAAGTATTGGTTGAGTTGTAGAAGGTCATAAGAGCGCGGGTGCCCCGCGCCAACTAACCGCAGCGCTACCAGGCGTGCTGCATTATCTCAGCGGTACTATTACTTGATAAAAATGATTTTTTTGTTTACGTGTAACGAACATTTTATTTTATTCTCACTTTTTAATAATTGGAGAATAATTTAGATATCTTCTAAATGAAGTTTTCAAAACGGTTTCGTTGTAGGAAAACGATAGTTAATAATAAAATAATAAACGATTGTGATGGATGATTCTGCTCGCCTGTTACACTTTGAGGTGGTTTTTGGCGAGTCCCCTTTTCTTTTACGATTTGGGGTGTCTTTTGGTGGTAATCTCCTTGCTTCTAAAAATTTGGGGTGCTTTTTGATGTGAGTCTTCTTGCCTTTTACAGGTCGGGGTGCTTTTTAATGTGGGTCCCCTTGCCTCTTACGTTATGGGACCTTTTTTGTTGTGAGTCTCTCACAGTCGTACTTAAAAAATAATTTTTTAATTGAATTTCGGATTCTCTTTGCTCTTCTCTGCGCGATCTTTCTCTTCGGGAAACTGTCATGCTGTGGAGGTGACGAATTCTTCTTCAAAATTAGAGTCGATTTCGGAGAGGATGCAAAGGAATGGTATTTTTGTGTGCCCGGTACAGTCTTTACAGAATCAAATCAAGTATTAAATCAAATAAATTGAATGAATCAAAGAAATTCAACTTTGTGAATCTTGTAAATCATAAAAAAGATTTAGGTATTAAAGCAGAGTGAAATTTTTTCGCGACTTCGCATGGAAAAAGGTCGTGTGATGGGATTGGAGGTGCTGTCAAAAGACATGCTTATAGAGCAAGTTTGCAACGTGTTGATGGAAACTACTTGAACTCTCCTATCAGTCTTTTCCAATGGGCCAAAGTGTTTTTCAAAAACATTGATTTTGACTTTTGTTCTCATGCTGAACACAATGCTCACGAAGAAAAATTGCAAACTCGTTTTAGCCCAGCAATTACTATAAAAAATATCTGTCAGTATCACAACTTTTCAGCAAAAAACAGAACAACCGTTCAGTGAAAATTTTTTTCAAAAGACCCAAGATTTGTAGATCATGTCATTGTCAAAAAAATTAGGGATACTTTTTTTTTTAGTATTGTTTTGCAGCAATTTTATGTGAATTATATCGTATTTGTTTTTTGTTTGATCGAAGTTTAAGGCTTTCCTGATTTTGTATTTTTTGAAAAATTATTTTTGAAAAATAATTACATTTCTTTTAAACGACAGTGTACAATGAAAGTTTTCTATCTTCCTAATTTTGTACCAACACATTATCACATTGAGCTCAAATACAATTTTTTTTTACAATTTTCTTTCTTCAGAAACTTGAAGCTGAAGGTTCATTCCACATGTATGTAAAATTTCAGCCCAGTCGCGTATGGAGAACACATAACAATTTCCAATTATTTATAAAATTGTTATTAAAATACGTTTTTTTAAACAAATTTCGGTTTTCTTTCTGTTTCATTTCAAAGGGAAGATATTTATCTACAATTCATAAAAATTTCACTGGATTAACATTAACCGAATTTGACTTGTGCTTTTTGCAAGAAAATAGTGTCTAAATGTTTATGTAACAAAATAAGAAAGAAAAAAGGGAATATCGAAAAATCCTTCAAATTACTTTTTTGTATGGTCGAATACTTCACGAATATATCATTTATTTCATAATTTGGGTTTTCATGGAAAATTTTGTGATACAGTTGACCTGGTTTGACTCAGATGACAGTTGTAAAGATCGCATAAGACTTTAATTTAAATAGACGCTCAAAAAGTTCTTTTGCATCAGTAAACTCAGTACGTAATGTGCTTCTATCGGTTTGTTGCTAACACTGATATTCTATCCAATCAATATCCAAAAACCGATTTCAAAAAATATTTAAGAGCATCTGTACTGGGACACAATTTACATTCATTAAGGTAGCATTCTGGATTAGGACTACTGCACATAATTTTGTTGATAGTGTTATGATGTGTTACAATAGGAGACTCAGTATCATGGGTTACTTCTGTTATTTTCACAGCAACAAGCATTAGGTTAACGTTTTCGTGGTTGTCACACACACAAACATTATGAGTTCCACTAGCTCCAGTGAGTACACAATAACGAGGTCTGAGTTGTGAGAATTTTGAGAAACTTATTTCAACTTCAGGGTACTGATTTTTAAAACTACTGTAGAATTCAAAAAGATTGCAAAGAATTAACTTCTTTTGAATATGCTCGCAGCAACCATATTCTTTTTTAATTGAGACGAAGTCTTTCTTTCCGGGCATCATACGACTATTTTCATCACGGAGGTAAAAAACTTTAACCAAACTCTCTGTTCCAGGGGCTAAAAGTCTCCTTTTTTTGGATTGGGAGATGTTAAAATACCGTTTTTTGATACCAGTTGTTTAGCTTTTCAAGTCTGGCGTTCAGAGGTCCCGAATTCTTTAACTAATCTCCTGCGACCCCAAAACTTGGTGCAAGTGTCAAAAGTAAAATTTTTCTGAATTCATAGAAGAGTTTTTAAATTTTGTTTTGACTTGTTCAAGAACCTCCATTGCCGATTCATGCCGTTCATCTTTTAGATTTTGATGTTGACGAAGAAAGAAAGCTGACATCATTTATAGGATAATCTCTTTTAATTAATTCCCCATTTTCTTCTTCAGGTAATATGCCGTTCTGAGAAATGGGAGATACATTGCCGTTGCTAATGAGGGCATCTTCATCTTCAAGCATGGTTTTTACTTTAACAAACAAAGGAGAAAATAGGGAAAATTCAGCCATCTCTTTTTTGCACGATAGACACACTTTCGAATCAGTTCATATGCAGTGCTATTTTTCTCTAAGCATTAAGGAAATTGTTCTTAGATCAGATGTAAATTTATGATCATTGTTTTGAAAAGGATAACAACAATGGTGACCAAAGGTCCTTCGCCTTTTCATTATGTCAAAGTACTGCTCAAGGAAATATCTTTTTGTGTATTGTATCAAATCAAACTACTAAAGTGTATATGAGTATAAAAAAAGGATCAGTGCAATTAATGAAAAAGCCTAATATAAAGTATGAATTCACTTCTCACTTGTTTCCTATGACTTCATATACAAAACAAATGCGAATGAAGTGACAGTTGAAATTGGAGATGGAATCTTTTGTTTTCGTGACCTCGAGATATTTAAATTGCTCTAAAACTATCCAAACGAGAGAATGAAATAAAATTTTTGTTACATTTAAACAGAAAAGTCATTTTATTAAGTATTAGAACCACTCAGACACTACAGCACGCCTAGCTGCACACAGTGTGGCAAAATGACGAAAAAATGTTCAAAATACGATTCCGGCTACAATTTTTAACCGCTTTAAAATTTTTTTCTTGCAAATAAAAGCTAACTAAATTCTTAAGAGATATTTCGAGGCCGATTTTGAAAAAAATTATTTTTTACCTCATTTACATGTTGTGGGCAAAGCCCGGAGTGCGGGCAATCTTAGGATGGACCGGTCGTTCCGCAGATTGCCCGAGCGGTGTCGGACAATGTACGAAACACTTCTTTACTTCGGGCTTTGCCCGAGGCGTCCTTGGTCAATCTGCGGAGTGCCCCTGTTGCAA
>JBAGKK010488399.1:0-16086 GCA_037177015.1 Euceroptres primus
AAACGTAGCAGAAGCTATCAGGATGATTTTTGCAACTACGCTCCATTTTGCAATTGTTGCAGAATGAGTGTCGAATGATAGCTTACAATCAGCGCTAATGAATTGGGGTTCAATAGGAATGAGTTCTAGTCCTAGAGTATAGGTAGCATACACGTGACTCAGCAGAGTTCTAGCATGAAATGAAATAGCACGGAGCACGATACGCAGGAGAGCTCAGAGCTGTTGCATGTGACATAGTAGAGGGGATTTGCGCATGCTCTATAGTAGAGAGGAGTAGCGCATGCGCTATGTACACTTTCCCCCAACCGATCCTTTGCTCAAGAATCCAAATAATTGAATACTGTTAACACTAAGAAAATGATGAATTTCGAGAATGTGAAATTTGCAGATATTGAAGATTGTGTTACAATGAAATACTAGATACAGTACAATAATTCGCTTCAAGTACGTGTAAGCCGTCAAATTGGCAACTCCGTAGAAAGAGACAACTTCTCTACCATGTATCTTTAGAACGTTGATAGCCTGAATTCTAATTTTTATTAAAGTTTCTTCGGCATTAAAAAACAAAGAGAATGACATTTGGAACAGTATTGAAGAAAATTTTCTCAGCTAGATATGCAGTTTTTTGTAAAACCACTTTTTTTCGTGTTTTTCATCAGTTTTTATAAATTGTCTCGGCAACTGTATAAGATATTACAGAAACAAGCCCGTCGTTGGATTTGACTTTAAAAAATGTATCGAAATCATATATTGTTTTTTTTTTAAATCTCTAACAACATTTTATCTCCTGATTTGCAATTTTGCAAAAAAAATTTTAATCCAAAAAATTTAGAAAACCTGACGTGATGCCTGGAAATGGAGACTAGGTTCGGATTCAGCACAAAAAACTACTCTGAAAATGACATATTTATCTTATGCAATGAGCACATAGGTCACATTTTGTTGACCAGTGTTATAAAAAGGAGCAGTGGCATCTGGGTGACGAAAATTTCAGTACTAAGCGACAATGTTACCCATATTGGAAAAAGCTAGAGCTTCCTACTTCTTTTTAAAACTTAGTTGAAAGTAAATAATATCAATTTGTCTAAAAAATTAAAAAATGGTTGTAACAAAAATTAGTTCTTCAGTCAATGACTAATCGTTCGATTAATCATAAAAAATACCTGTTAGAGACTTCGTAGAGGAAAGAATCATTTAAACAAATGGAAATTGTTTAAAGAATTGTAAATTAGTTTAAAATTCTTAAAACATGTCACTTGTCGAATAAAAAATAAGTAGAGGACAAAGTATGGAAAGAAAGTGTGTGTCAATTTTACGCAAAATGTTCAATGTCAGTTTTTGTGCGCATTTTTGTTACTTCACAGGGGGAGAGGGGGGCAAAAATCAAAGTAGTTTGGCAGAAATTACTCTTGGTGAGCTTCCGAAAAAATTCTAATAATCTCCTGCAAGCTAAGTTTAAACTCAAAAACTTGAACCTCATTTTTCTGAAAACAAAAATTTTCCGATGTTAATCTTAGGGGATTTTTGGGGCCTGTGGATCACGTGTTATTATTGGCTAATTTGAAAAACAAAAAAATTAAGTTATTTTTCGAGAATCTCACAAAATAGAGCAGTATAGTGCCCTCTACATTAAAAAAAAATTTTGTAATGCATTTTTGGACCACCGCAATACCTGGGGCATTCCATTTGAAAAGTAAAAAGCGGTTAATCGATTTCCTTTTTTTTTGTTATTGCATAGTGTTTGGAGTACTAAATAATATGGTCTAAAGGTTTTCCAAAATTTTCAATATCTTGGCAGGCATTGTGAATTGAAAATTGGAATTTTTGAAAATTGGACTATCTTTTAACAATTTTTATCTCTGCTCTTGCGCAAACTTTTTATTGTTCTTACGTTATTTTATTATGCATTACATTTTTAGTTTTATTTTATAACAAATTTTACCATTACATTAATTACAAATATAACGTTCGTTAAAGTGAATATAGTATGCCAGTAAAAAATTGTTGTGATGCCTTCAGCGATAGTCGACATTTTTATTATAATTAATACGAAATACCCATAGAAAAAGGATGTTTGTAAGATATCCTGATTACGTTCCAGAATACCCCGGAAATGTCCTAATTATATTGACGGACTATCTCCAGGATATCTTTATAACACTTAGAGAAATTTCCTCTTGCGTCAAAAGGATGTTTCTAGAAAGAGATGGAATTTCCTCTTAAGTTTAAGGTTATTTGATTCTTAAGTTTAAGGTTTTATGATTTCTCAAAAGAAATCATTTTGCAGCAAACATAGTCCTTTTGCGACAAACTTCACCTAATCTTGAAGCACATTCAAATTCTCGTGGCTCAAGACAAAACACGCAAGAGGGCGATATTTTTGTTTCAAGACAACTTTTTCTCTCAGTGAAAGCAGAAATATCATGGAGAAATCGTTTGAAGTCGATTTTGCAATGCGAGGCATGAGAATGCTCGGACAAATGCCAAATAAGATAAAGTATACTTTAAATATATTGTTTCTGCATTTTCTGATGGGGTGTTTAGCTGCCAGACATCCGAAACACATCTTATTTTTTGTAGCCCACTTCCACTGGTCGTCTACATGAAGGTTTTTAAATTTCTCGCACTTGACTATTGTGAGATCTTTCTCACAGTAGCCTCAGCCTTTCTTTTCACCATCAGCTATGGTCAGCAGAATCCTGTCCTTGCCGTGCTTTGCCTCTAAAAATGGTTAGAAAATGCGCTCGCCGCACCAGGCTGTCTCTCCAACCATGTAGCAAGCTCCTCGATGCTTAAAATGGATGGATTCCAGGTAGATCGGGCTAATTGAAATTTCATAGCAGTCGGAAGTTTCTCGATTAATTGATCCCTTAGTAAAGGACTTATCAAATAATCGGGTCTGTTCAACGACTCTATTGTAGCTACTAGATTAATAATGATATTAGAGTATTTTATTATGCTTCTCGGCCGATCTTCCTTTATTCGAGGATACTCTATCGCTTTTTGCATAATTTCCTGAATAATATATTCAGGACGACCAAATCGATTTTCTAAAATTTCAATTATTTTGTCTATCTTGGTGATCATGAGCAGTGCTTTAACTGCTTCCCGAGCCTCCTCTTTGAGACTCTTCTAAAGACGTATTCCCCACTGGTGAGAATCCACAAGACTCATTCGCTTTCCGGAATGTGCTAATAAACATTGTCCGTTCCGAAATGTCTTCTCTGAACGCTGGCAGATCGTGTCCCATCGCTTCTCAAGCGATATATTTCCTTAAGCCCGAGTTGTCCTGTTCCTCTTCCTGGTCCACTTTTTGACCTGGCTTTCGAGATAAAGATAATTTGTTCAAATTCCCGAGTACCTTTATCTCCGATTGATCCTCCAAGTCCCTCTCCGTAGATCCAATCCAAGACTCAACCTTTGACACTACTGATCGTTCGCTGCTTCCTGAACTTGATAATCTGATCTTCTGCAGGCATGATGTACGCGCTCTCGAGTTCAGACAATTCTTTCTGAGCTTTTAAAAGTACAAGCTCCTGTTGACGCGCAAGCTTTTTTCATTCAGCCTCTTCTTCCAAACGAGCCAATTCTTGGCCTTGGCGGAGTTCGACATCCAGGCGCTACCTTATCCATTAACCTGCACTAGACTGCTTCGATCTCCCAGAACGAGTTTGTGTCCGAATTCTCAGTTCTCGACGATCTTGGCGGGCTGGCAGCTCTGAGTAAAACGGGTGCTGAAGCATGTACCATTGCTTGCGTGGTGGTTTTCTTTGCGGGGACCTTTAAAGTGCGAGCTTTCAAAGAAATCTCCTTTCTCGCTCTTCTCCCTTGTCTAACCTCTTCTTCACAGTTCTTGTGAGTTCAACATAACGGTTCGGTCCGTATCTACGTTGGGGTTAGCTGCATCGGTCGAAGCTATGACGTCGTCGGTCGGCTTGTCTTTCGGTGTTCCATCTGTTCCATCAATGTTAGCTGCAATCACTACTGCACTTTCCACGCACTTTTTGCTTCTGCCCTCAAGATGCAGAGTGTTCCTTCCACTAGCAATGTCTTTTTCAGTATCACGAATGCTTTTTCCTGATTATTTTTCGCACTCATTTTTAAGTCTAAGTCTATCTCACAAAAACAGTCACTAAAATTACTTTGATTCACTTCCGTATCCACCGCGATAGGATCCAGCTCTCGAAGGACCAATGTTAGAATTTGCCAAGCAAGTTTAATAGTTTAATAGACCTAAAAAATATAGTAATTTAAACACAAAATAGGATGAGGCCGGTAAAAGAAACACTGTACTTCAATTAACTGATTTTAATAAAGGTTATTGCATGAAAATATATAATTCGATCAAGAAAATAGGTATAATTATTATTCCGGTAAAAATGTGGTAATTATGAATGATATTAAAAATATGATGCAAATGAAGTATATGAAAGTATAATTGTCTTTGGCAAATTAGCACCCCTTGAATAAAAATACATCACTACGTAAAGTCTTTAGAAATGTATCGATTTAAGGCATGCGATCGATGCCCTTGTCGAATGAAAACTGAAGGGTTTCGGCCCTTGTCAGGTCCAAACCGCCCCTTTCGATTTCCGCTCTTACGCAGAGTCATGGAATTTTCCATGCCTCGGTGGAAGCCATGCAAGCGCAATGAGCTGACTATGGTTTACATAAAATACAAGATTTTACTTGACAAATTTTCTGTCCTCGTCATTAAACAAAATGAAGAAAAAAACTTTTTTATAGCCCTTGTGAAAGGAAAGACCAACTTAATACCATTTTAAGACCAGTTTCAAACCACGGTTGATCTTTTTCTGGTCTTTTCCCTTCAGCCTATACCTGCATCACTTTTAGGGCATTGAAATAGATACTAATCTCTCTCTCTCTCTCTCTCTCTCTCTCTCTCTCTCTGAAGTAAGTATAGCTGTCTGTATAAATAGACTAGCTATACCTGAAAGTCAGATCTAGAGGCTTCAACTCTGTCCTTCCCACAATTTCTTCATCTCTTTCTGTGGAAACTTACAAAAAAGTGATGACCCTAATAATGATGGGATATTGGGGGTTTAAATTGCCGGCGGGTACAAAAGGACTGTGGTCTACTGGGGACCAGAAAAGATCAGTTTAAGACCACTTTAAGACAGGCCAAACCTGCCACACTGTAGTCTTAACTTGGTCTTTCTCTTCACGAGGGAGACGAGCACTGTTTTTTATAAAATATTTATGTTCAATCCAAAATGCCTTATATCAGTGACGACACTATCTAAGAAGATTGTCCAGGATCATTTTAGAAGTTTAAAAATTCATTGCATTTGTTATAAACAAATAAGTGGATAAAAATGGTTTCGTAGTGATTAGCAGTATTTGGTAACTTAGTTCTTACGAAATTTCAAAAATTTATAAGAAAAAGAGTCTTTCGATCGAGCAAATAAAATTCAATTACTAGTTTGTTATGTTATAAATAAATTGTATTAACAATTGCTGTCTGAGGTAATTTATAATGAGAATAAGGCGGTTTCTTCACGATTTCCCCCAGTATCACTAGGAAATGAAACTTATTTATTATATTTGTTTAACACATTACAATTAATAATTGTTTGAACAAGCTTATTTAACAAATTCACTGTTTGTCTATTTTTTATCTTTCGAATCTCATTTTTTCAACATAATCGCCTGTAAGCAATGAATTTTCAAACTTATTTTTAATTAATTAGTTTTCAAACTCAAACTTAACTTAGAGAATTACATATAAATATTATTGTTAGTAGCAATATTATAAGTAGCTTTTCTTTTCATATGGTTTAATAAACTAAGGTTCTTTAAGTTACTTAGTCATGACTTCCTTCTATCACATTAAATTGTAAATAAAATTGTTTATTGTTTACAAAAAATTTTATCAACTAATATCCCGTTTAAGAGTATCGGTATCTCAGGCGATAGTCCGTCAGGCTTCCGAGCAAGAGGCCCGGAGTTCGATCCCTGTGTCGGTACCAATAGAAATTTTTCTACATACTTCAACCGGGGTTCTGGTGGTTCGGAACCAACCTTAAACTGTAAGTCCTATAGCTGGTCACTGATTGTTTTCGAGTAATGTACACACACACCCTATCATTTCACACCGGGGCAATGCGCTGAATGTGATCACCTAAATCGATGATCTCAAAAGATCGCTCTAGATAACCTATCTTACCCGAAATTTACTTTTCAGGGACTGCTTCCGGCATAGTGTCGGGATGGCTCGCAAAAAGCGGCGCCTCTGCTATTGTGCCGGGGATATGCCTAACTAGGAAGCTGTCGGATGTCACAGTGGCAGATGTACACTTTGCTTTGCAAAAGCAAAGTGTATTTCGAGAGCGTTGGAAATAAAAAAAAACACCGACTTCCAACTCGGTAAGGGTACACGGGGTACAGTGTGTTGCTCTGAAAAAAAAACAATGGTATGGCACTCAGGCAGTAATGCCTGAGTGCATATAAACTCGAGTTTTTCAAAATGCTTCATAACGAATGACTGTTTTACTTCAGCAAATACATATCACACCAGCAAGAATAAAGAAGCGGGGCTTTTCCTTCTGGAAACCACGGTGGTACAACATTAGCTGATCTTTGTTATAAACTATAAATAATTTTTTTACAAATGAAATGTGATAGCAGAAAGTCATAACTAAGCAACTCAAAGTTTTTCTCCAAGAATAAAAGCAGAAAAACCTTAATTGACGGTCCGGGTACAATAACTCGCTTGACGCTCGAACAGCCGCATAATTATTGTCCGATCGTCTCGGAGAATTCTAATTTTCAAAGTCGCCAAAATAATTTTTTCGAAGCACAGAGTTGAAGAGAATGATAAAATGGCACTTTTTTTCCTTCACAGTTTTTTTTGTCCCATAATTATTCCTAATAGGGAAAATGAAAAACTGAAAAATTTTACCTCTAAAATCAATAAGTTTTTAAAATATAAATCGTCGTAACTTGGCCAAATATTGTTGAAATCGTTTAAAACTGGGTGTACACATTTAGTATAGTCTCACTCAGTATGATTAAGGAAGAAGCAAAAGTTGAAAAATATACTACTGTTTACTAATATTTCGTTGCAAAATGACAACGGGCCAGTAGCTACGTTTTTATGGCTTATCCGACAAAAAGTATCAAGGTAACTTACAGTTTAAAGAAACTTGCAGTGAGAAATTTGTTCTTAAGTATTGATGGAAGATTTCTGGAAAGTTTTAGTTTGATTCATCCAAAATTGACGGAAATATCGATTTTATAAGTAAGCGAGCGGCTCGGTCAACGTTAATTCTGCAAACACAAACCATCATGGAGAAGCGTACTCACATTCTGCTTTGCAGGATGTAATTTGAGAATTTTTTAAGGGTTTTACTTTTAAATAATTTTAAATTATGTTTGTTAACTTGAAATAATTATTACCTTACTCTAATTGAAAACTGGATAAAAAATTAAGAATTTCAGAAAAACCGCATCTTTTAAGCATTATTATAAGAGAATATTAATAAAAATAATAATAACAGTTATTTTCGTTAACTCGACTTAATTATTACCTGACTCTAATTGAAAAATGTACAAAAAGCGAAAAAAATCAGAAAAAACCGAAACTTTCTAGCATTATTCTAAGAGAATATTGTTATAAATGATAATACATTGCTTAAATAATTATTTTTGTTAAATTTAATTGACTGTTACCTCGCTCTAACTGAAAAGTGGAAAATTAGTTGAAAAGTTCGAAAAAAACTCGACTTTTTAAGCCTTTTCTGAGAGAAAATAGCTAACAGCAATAATAAATTGCTCAAATAATTTATATAAACCTAAAATTATCACATGAAAATAGTATTTTATGTATTGGAAATACTTTGTATTAAAGAAACTAAAAAAACCATAATCAGCGCCGGAAACTCGCAAAACCCAATCTTTCACTTATGGGCTTTCTTTGGGACCCTATAAAACAGACTTATGGGGGTAATATTGAAAAAGTAGTTGCTTATTCGTATTCTATGGCTAATTGTGAAAAGAAATGTTGAGCTTCAACTCGATTTACCTACAATTGACGATTCTAAATAAAATTTACAAAAATATATTTTTTTCTTATGGGAAATACGTGTTAAAATTCATCGGGCTTGCGCCACCTCTGAAAGCGGGTTTCACCAACTGTGATTAAAATTTTAATCAATGATTAACTCAGTTCAACCGCTCGTGATTGGCCGGTTAAGGAGTTAATCCTTGATCAACTTTTTAACCAGAGTTGATGAAACCGGTCCTAAATATCATTTTTCTTTTAAACAACAAAATGTATTTACTTTTTTGTAGATTCCAGCAAATTTCCGGGCGATATGCATGCAAATTCGAAAAAAGAATTTTCCAATGTATTTTTGGACCACCCTACTGCCATCCAAAGTAAAAATATACATAAGTGACATAGTCGGTTGGGTCGACTTTTCCATTGCTAGGTTTAAGAGAATAACCTTAAGCTACAAAGTCACTTACGTATCTTTCTACTTTGGACGTCAGCCTAATACACAATCTTGCAATCTTGCGTTCACCAAAAATCCGAGCAATGAAGCCCTCGGAGTTCATTTTTATTCAATTTCAAATAAAGTATTGAAATAGCTTACTTATTTTTGGCTTACTTCTTTTCATTGCGTTCCCATGTATTTTCGCTTCTCCTTCTTTTTCGGACACTTTGTGAATATTTTTTCTCAGACAATATTGTATTTTGTATGATTATTGTAGAAACATACCGAAAAAGCAATCAAATATTCAAAAAATAAAATTTTCGGTGTAACAGTTATAAAAATCTTTAGAGAAGTGCACTCTTGTATATGACAACCTAAACTAGTTACATTTTCATCCATCTCAATGAAAGAAGTACGAATTATGTTTTGTTCACAAACAAACATATTCGTACCGAAGACCAAAACATTAGGGATATTCGTGAAATACTTAAAATTTTGCTTTTTTATACTTACAAAAGAAAAATCATTAGAGGTATAATACGCGATTTTTAAATATTTTTTGTCAAAAAATAATATAAAAAAACAAGACATTAACTATTGTTGTTTTTGAAATTATTATTATGGTCGTAGAGACCGCAGTTCTGGAGAGCATGTGAAATATATCGCAATAAAAATATAATAAATGTACATCATTAAGGAAGCCAATAATAATATTTCGTTACACCGATATTTGGGGGGGGGGCTAGTATTTAAAAACAAAACCCTTAAAAATTCTCAAATTAGGTCCTGCGAAGCAGAATGGTGAGTACGCTTCCCTATGATGGTTTGTGTTCGCAGAGTTAACGTTGACCAAGCCGCACGCTTGCTTATAAAATCGATATTTCTGTCAATTTTTGATGAATTGATTTGAAACTTTCCAGAAATCTTCCTTAAATACTTATCTCAATGCAAGTTTCTTCAAACTGAAAGTTCCCTCGATACTTTTTGTATGAGAAGCCATTAAAACGTAGTTACTGACCCGGTGTCATTTTGCAATTAAATATTAGTAAACGATAGTATGTTAAGTATACAAGGAAATAAAGTCCCATGTTGATTTTATTGATCTGCAGGATGACCTTGACCGTTTGCAAGATTGATGCAATCTAAATGGGATGCAGTTTAACATTAAAAAATGTGCAGTCATATCTTTTTCTAAAAAAAACATTTTCCTAAGTACAACTATCTCATTGAAGGGGTGGTACTGGATAGGGTCACGGGTATCCGTGACCTAGGGGTTTACCTGGATGGAATATTATCCTTTAAAGATCAAGTTTCTGCCGTTGTAAACAAGTCCCTTAGATCTCTGGGCTTTGTCACTAGAAATGCTTCTCAACTTAAAAACCCACTCGCGCTAAAAGTTCTGTATTTTTCAGTAGTAAGACCACTCATAGAATATGCCACTGTCATCTGGTCTTCACAATATGCTGTGCATAAAATCAAACTCGAAAGTATTCAGAACCGATTCCTTCGCTTTGCGGCTTGACAGTTAGGCATGGTCATGAACAGACGTGATCATGATTATGACAGGATTAAGCTAGCCACTCAATATTCCTAAAATCTGTTCGAGATTTTTGTTAGCCGATTTACGATTTTTGCACAATATTTTAAACTATGCTATTGATTGTCCCGCATTACTTTCAGAAATCAAATTTAATGCGCCTGCGAAATCGCTTCGATCCAAAACTTTTTTCTATGTTCCTCATCATGGTACTAACTATGGAGCGAATTCCGCGTTATGTCGGATTTGTTATGAAGCGAACGCTATTAACAACAATTTTATTAACACTTTTGATTTTTTGAGTAAAATGCGACTCTTTTTAATACTTTGTTACGCAATTTTATATTGAATCGCGGCTATTATACTTGTTTCGATGTTTCAGATTTAAGCTGGCTTTTTCATTAGAATATAAGTTGATTTGTAATAAAGGGTTTTGCCCGTTTACTGTTCTTAAATAAATAAATAAATAAATAAATAAATATTTTTCAACTTTTGCTTCTTCCCTAGCCATCACAAGATTACACCAAGTTTTAAATGATTTCAACAACATTTGGGCAAGTTACGACGATTTATATTTTAAAAACTTATTGATTTTAGAGGTAAAAAGTTTTCAGTTTTTCATTTTTCCTATTAAGACTAATCATGGGAAAAGAACTGTAAAGGAAAAAAAGTCCCATTTTCTCATTGTCTACAAGCCCATACTTTGCAAAAATTATTTTGGAGACTTTGAAAATTTCAATTCTGTGAGACGATCGGACAATAATTATGCGGCTGTTCGAGCATCGGGCGAAGATTAGGCACATTAATTAGAATAGAAGCTTTATTTTCAGACCTGAAAAATTTTAATTATAATAATCGCTGAATATCTAAATAATAATGATAACATTGACTTAACAAAGAATTAAAAAAGAGTACCACAATATCTGCATCTAGGTGGTGTAGAAATGGGACTCTAAAGTCGGCGGCAAAAGTAAGTCTCCCTAATTGAACGATATGTATAATGCTGTTCTAAAAAATTTGTTACAATAGCGCTGATGTAAACGCGACGAAAAACAGGGTTTTGGAGGCACTTATTTTAAGCCTCGACTTTCGAGGCTTCTCAAAACGAGCTGGACGTCTTACAAAATCTGAAAAATTCACAGACGCTCCTTAAGGTGTCTAGAAAGCAACGCAGTTTTCGAAATTTCGGAATATGAAATTGTTTACTATTTACAGACCGTTTTCCACAAACATATCATCTTGGAAAGAAATAATGATGTGAAGTTGTTTTATGGCTTAAAATGTGCAGTCTTGTAACGTGATTGAAGTACACTTTTAAAAAAATGAAATTAGATCAATAATTCGCGAGATAATCCTTTAAGAATATTTCTGGATTTAATGAGAGTAGCCATCGTATAAAAAGTGTTGAAAAAAAATAATCGATTTCACAATAATAGGGACCCCAGAAGCAAGAGCCGCATTTTAACAGCTGGGAGGGAAAAAGGCAGGGACGTCTCAACATCTTAAAGGTACGGGGCCCCGAAATATATCTAAATACGTCTTTTGCCATTGATAAACAAATAATTGTTTATAACAAAATCTTGCTGTTACCACTTTTGATTACTTTTTTTTGCGTTTCTGCAAAAACTATCAGGCAGAAAAAAATTGCACAGGACAAAAATTGTTGATTTCAATAACACCTAATAGTTTTAAAAACAATTTTGGTAAAATGTCGATAATTTTAGGAAATTCAGCATAATTTATGAGAACATGTTTAATTAAAAATATCCAGAGAACTACTAGGAATTTGCGAAAGCATCTCATTACCGTTCGAGTCAGAAGACCATTCTGCACAATATCAATTAAAAAAATCCCGGGGACCTTTCACCGCATACCAAACGGTTCTTGGCTCCCGGACATTAAGTTATCAGGCCCGGCGGCACGTACAGGTTCTGCCGGGCATGTGAGTTATTGTTCCTATTTCCAATGCAAAAAAAAAAAATGGTCGTAGCAAATTATTTACAATTTGTAGAACATTCGTCAATTACAAGTGTCCTGGAGGTAAGTATGGAATCAAATGCAGAGAAATTATTGATGAGAAGATATTGTCATAAACAATTGTTGAAAAACTATTGGCTTGTCAGTAAAAAATACATCTAACACATTTTCAATACATTAAAATCATTTCTGTTTCCGAAAAGTACTCAAAAAGTACTCAAAATATGTAATAACAAGATTTTGTTATAAAAAATTATTAAAAAACTATTTGTTTATTGATAGAAAATATTACATATTTTAAATCAATTACAATCACTTCTACGCCATAAAAGTACTAAAAAATGGCCAAAAAGAAATCAAAAGTGATAACAGATATTGAGATGTCCCTGCCTTTTTCCCTCCCAGCTGTTAAAATGCGGCTCTTGCTTCTGGGGTCTCTATTGTTGTGAAATGGATACTTTTTGTCTAACACTTTTTATACGGTGGCTACTCTCATTAAATCCAGAAATATTCGTAAAAGATTATCACGCGAAATATTGCTCTAATTTCAATTTCTTAAAGTGTACTTCAATCACGTTACAAAACTGCACATTTTAAGCCATAGAACAACTTCCTATAATTATTTCTTTCCAAGATGATATGTTTGTGGAAAACGGTCTGTAAATAGTAAAAAATTTCATATTTCGGAATTTTAAAAACTGCGTTGCGTTCTAGACACCTTAAGGAGCGTCTGCGAATTTTTTCAGATTTTTTAAGACGTCCAGCTCGTTTTGGGAAGCCTCGAGAGTCGAGGCTTAAAAAAAGTGCCTCCAAAACCCTGTTTTTCGGCACGTTTTACATCAGCGGTATTGCGAAAAATTTTTAGAACAACAACATAAATATCGTTCCATTCTGAAGACTTTAAGCTTTCACGTGTAAATTATATTATTGAAAGAAAAGTTTTTACTCCAACAATTTCCTTCTATGCAATTTTTTCGAGAAACTACCCTGTTTTGAGTTCTTATAAGAAGAACGTTCCGAGTTATACGCTTAAACTTACGCCCCAATCCTTAATTAGATTACGCATGACCTATGGCCTGTACTGCAAAAGTTTACAGAACCTTTCTAGGTGAAAATTTTCTACTTTCCTTCTCCAGTGCACTCTTTCATAGATAATAGCAAAAACCAGCAATTTTTAATTAACAATGTCTGCCAAAATATTGCAAATTTGGCAAATCCCTCTGACCACATTATTTAGTACTCCAAACACTATGAAAATTCAGAAAATAAAGGAAATCAATGACCCACTTTTACCTTTTTAAATGAAATGCCCCACATACCTCTTAACCCAATCTGCTTCACACCTACTAACCTCCTTTTATCACACATCACTTTTGAGATCAAAATTCAATCAAGAAAGAAATAAACTGACAAAATGTGCTATTTTATTATCATGATTTTTGTTCTCAGATCTGGGGACGTAAATAAAGTCCTCTTTAAGAATAGAAATATTTTATTGAGTAGCGAAGTTAATTGTTATAAATACTTTTACATAACAAATATCCCACTATTGTAATTTCGGATAAAAATGTGTATTTTTTAAAATTAAATTAAGGTGTATTATTATCGGAATGATAGACAATGTTGAATTGTTATTATATATAAACAATTTTAGTAACAAATATACAATTTTGTGATTTTTCTCAAAAACAGGATGCTCTCCTGTCACCAAAGTGTATTATAATGTACGTAGAAATGATCTGCTGGTACGAATGATAGTTAACAATTAACTATTTTTATGTTTACAAACGAATTTTATAAACAAGTCACTGATTTTGAAATCTTTGCTCACAATTTTTTTTTGCTACATACGATAGTAATCTTCTTTGAAGTGATTATGAATAAAGAAAATGTGTTTATAATTAACTATTAACATCGTAATGAACAAAATTATAAACTTTTAAAGAAAATTTCTTAATTGATGAATGGGGTTAATTTGCTTAATAAGTTAGTTAGTAAATCGACTTTCGATTGGCGGGCCATTAATTGTTTTGGCTAAGACAATATTTCAATTTCAGTTTACGAATCTTAATTTTTTGTTTAACAAAACTTATCGGGTAGTCATTGTTGAGTAATAGTTGGGTAATAATTATGAAATTTTTTAGATGAAATTTACTGTGCGATAACAACAATGTCCTGTCAACAAGGTTGAATAGAATGTCCTTTTTTACTTGGGTTGGGTGACCTGAGAAATAGTTGATCGTTCTGCCTGACAGAAATGACTTTTGGTACCAGTTAGTAATGATGTTATTCTTTTCTCTCATTAGAAAAATATCTAAAACATTAATAATATTATTTTCTTCAAGTTTAAAGGTAAACTGCAAATTATACTGACTTATTTATACTTTATATTTATTTCGTTTTTAATGATAATATATACCAACAGATTCATAGTACTGCGATGGGATCACCCCATTTCACCGTTTCTTGCAGACATGGTTATGGATGACCTGGAAAATAGCTGCTTAGAAATCTTAAAAGAGAAATATAGTAAAAGCTCCCCTTTTATTATAGATATGTTGACGACACGATTTTATGTGTCAAAAAAGATCATATCAAGTTAATTATCGACACTTTTCTTATAATAATAATTTACAGTTTATCTTTGAACTTGAAAAACATAATATTATTAATTTTTTAGATATTTTTCTAATGACAGAAAAGAATAACATCATTACTAACTGGTACCAAAAGTCATTTCTGTCAGGCAGAACGATCAACTATTTCTTAGGTGACCCAACCCAAGTGAAAAAGAACATTGTATTCAAACTTGTTGACAGGAAAATGATGTTATCGCACATTAAATTTCATGCAAAAGATTTCATAATTATTACCCAACTATTAAGAAATAATGATTACTTGATAAGTTTTATTAAACAACAAATTAAAATTCGTAAACTAAAATTGAAATATTGTCCTTGCCAAAACAACTCTGCGCGAAAAGAATTACTGGCCCGCCAACCAAAAGTCGGTTTACCATTCATAAAAAAAGTTGTAGATGAAGCTTCCCACTTTCTCAAAAAATTTTCTTTGTCATTTGTAATCAGACTAGGTAAAGAGAAGACAAAAATGTAAAGAAACCAACGTTGTTTACAAAATTCCTTGCAAAAACTGTTCTGCCTCTTACGTGAGTGAAACCAAAAGAATGTTGGAAACGCGTATAAATAAACAGAAAAAGACCAAAAAATGAATTTGTCAAATTGCCAATATTTCAATTTGTTAATACATCGTATCACATATAACCATCAATTTGATTGGGTAAATACGAGAATACTTGATTTCGATTCCTACTGGAGAAAACGTCTAATTTCTGAAATAATATATGTTAAAAGTAATGACAATAGTATTAGCAAAAAAGAGGATATTGATGCTTTAAATCATATGTACAATCCAGTAAACCAGCTCTATAATATTGACATAACAACTTTCTGAATTTTTTTAAAAATCTAAAATTCAAATTTTCCCGCCATAAAACGTGAGATATGAAAAAATATTCCATGAAAAAATTATTGATCGTAAATAGATATACAAATTTTCTCTTGACCATTTTTTTATAGGAAAAGTAGTTTTCGTTTTAATCTTAAAAATTTTGTTAAAAAAAATTAAAAAATTCAATTTCCCCGCCAAAAAACATGAGATATGAGAAAATCTTACAAATAAATGATTGGCCTTAAAAAGATTTATCAATTTTCGATTAACTGTTTTTTGATTGAATAAATAATTTTCGTTTTAATTGTGAAAAATACTTTTAAAAACTTAAAAACTAATTTTTCTTCACCAAAGACTTTTGAAAAAATTATGGGATTCTATTGTGCGTTCGCACACTTCTTCAAGGCATAAAAAAAGAAAGGAAGAGTTTGTTAGCCAGCCATTTTTGATGAACGATTTTAGTTTTAAGCATCAAAAAACACTTTTCGAAAATTGAATAAACCATTTATAATTTCTCCTCTCAAAAACTGAGAAATCCTTGAAAATTTTTGAAATCTTGTAAAATCTGTTGAAATCAGTAAATATTTTTTGAAATTCATTGAAATCGTTTAGAATCCGTGGAAGTCGTTCATATTCATTAAAATC
>JBAGKK010488410.1:0-16085 GCA_037177015.1 Euceroptres primus
ACATCCTTTCCTTTCATTTTTTTTCTTAAACTGAAAATAAAGCTTGAGATGCTTTCTTTCAGCTCCTTGAATAGCAAAATGTCGTTTTTTGTTGTTTTTGAAAAATTGAATTTTAAGTAACCCTGTAAATTCAAAAAAATTTTCCTATGCGCGCAAAAAATTCGAAAATTTTTTTGCATGCACAGTTTTAATAAGAAACAATATTTTGAAAACGGAAATTCAAAAAAGCATTTTTTGTTGATTTTAGAATTTTTTGATAATTTTCAAAAATGAAATTTTTTTAATTTCACTAATTGCACATTTTTAATGCACAAATAACATTTATACTTATTACATCATGTAAATTACATGTAAATTGCATATTAAAAATGTGCACTTAACCAAATTAAAAGAATTTCATTTTTGAAAATTTTCAAAAAATTCTAAAATCAACAAAAAATTTTTGCTGAATTTCTGTTTTTAGGATATTTTTTCTTATCAAAAATTGTACACGCAAAGAATTTTTCAAATTTTTTCGCGCATAGGAAACATTTTTGGAATTTACCAGATTACTTAAAATTCAATTTTTCAAATGCAACAAAAAACGACATTTTGCTATTCAAGGATGTGAAAGTAAGTATCTCAAGCTTTATTTTCAGTTAAAAGAAAAGAAAAAAAAGGGTAAACTTAAAAAAAATCAAAAATATTTTTGAATGTCAAAAATGATAGCTAAATTTTGAATTCCTCAAATTTTTGTTTATTTCATTCGAAAGATTGGGAAATAATCTATCGAAAACGTTATGGTCAAAATTTTTTATATGCAATGCATACAAAGATATTTATATCCCAAATAGAGGCTCTTTGCGCAAAGTAAAAAAATTTCACCTCCTTTATCTCGGCGAGTTTTTGACCAAACTAATCAATCTTTTCTTTTTTTTTTGAAGTGCCATCTAATAGGACTAAAGTTTTTGTAAATTTGAGGCCGTTCGAAGAAATTCATTTTTTGGGGTGGGTGCACTTGAGAAATAATGCCTTATGTATGTGTTGACCTTGGTTTATTAGTTCATCCCGCAAAAAAATTAATGTATATCATGGAAAAATGGTTACACTTTGAATTTGTTTATAAATATTGTTTAAATAATCAACAGTTCTTGTTAGTCGGACAAATAATACAAAAAGGAGTCATTGGCAAGACATTTCTAGTTTATTTCACGAAAAAAATAAGCCTATTGATGCAAAAGTGGCCAAAATGTTCATTTGTTTATAAAAATTATTTAAATAATTAACTGATCTTGTCCATTGGCAAAGTGTCATAGCAAAGAGTCATTGCCAATACATTTTTAGTGGATTTCGTTTAGAAAATAGAGTCTAATCTTGGAAAAATGGTCAAAATGTGCATTTATTTATAAAAATTGTTTAAATAAATAATATTTTTCATCAATTTGAACAAAATTACAGCTGGGTGTCACTAGCAATACATTTTTAATTGGTTCCGCAAAAGAAATTGGGCCTATTCGTGGAATAATGTTGAAAATGTGAATTTGTTTATAAATATTGTTTAAATAATTAACAGCTGTTGTTAGGTTGGAAAAAAGACAGCAAGAAGTCTTTTTGGCAAGACATTTTTAGTTGATTCTGCAAAAAAATTGAGCCTATTTATTGTGACATACGAAAACTGTGTATTTGTTTATAGAAATTGTTTAAATAATTGTCAAACAGCAGTATATTCTTAACTAATGGCAATGAGGCATTAATTTCTCGTATATTTTATATGAAAACTATGAATTTCAAATAATTAATCATTACGAATCACGAGAAAATGACTTTTGTTCATTAATTTGTTGACAACAGTATTGACATTTTTTTAATTACTTTAATCCACTGGAAATTATTGCTAGATATTTATTAAACTAACTTAAGCTCTTCTTTAGTCAATTTGAAGATCTTAAAAAAAAGGTACACCTGAAAAGTTAGGAAAAAAAATTATTTATTTTGTTGTTAAATAAAAAATTTTTATTTGGTCAAAGTGAATTTTCTGCACCGACTCGTTATACCTGGAGACCTCACGGTCATTTAAAAAACAACATCAAAATTCATTGAAAATTGGCTTGTAGACAGACTTTTGTCCACAAAAAGTGCTTTTGGCCACACTGTGCCTCATTCGCATTAAGGGGGTGTGATACGTTATGATATCACGAATTACCGACGGAGTATAAAAAATATTCGGCAATCCTGTTTTAAAAGAGACAAAGATAATTTTGAAAAAAAAATTATTAAAATTTTTTTTTTTAATTTTGAAGAAATGACATAACAGATGTGCCCATTCATATTTCCTATCATTCTCTTAAGTTTCAACTTGATATCTTTATTTGTTTAAAAATAGGATTGCCAAATATTTTTTATACCCCGTCGGTAATTCGTTACATCATAACGTATCACACGCCCTTAAATGATGTTATTATATGTATCAAATACCCTTAAAGTCGATGAATTAAAAATTAAACACTTTTAAAGTCGTTGAATTCAAAATTAAACATTTTTACATTCATTAAATTCAAAATTAAACACTTTTAAAATCATTAAACTGAAAATTAAATACTTTAAATTAAATATTAAATCATGAAGGTTCGCAAATTCGAGAAAATGAAAATTTTATTCCAAAGAGATTATTTCGTAATGGATATCGAATCGGAATTGATTCACTGAGCCGAGGAGGAAACAATCTTACTCCAATTGAATGAGATAAGTGGCCGATGAGGATACAAACCAAACAGATTACACACTATATTAACCGATATACATATATATGCGATTATTTTACGAGCTATTGTAAATTTCCTCGTTAAATCCAGTCCAATGGAAATTGCGACGAGTCATTAAAAAAAGAGATAATCGGTCTGCAGAATATTCCGTACCCGATTTCAGTTTTCATACCTTTAACGCTTTTATATCTTTTAACGATCTTATTTCTATGAAACTTAAATCAGAACTTTTGTTCTACATATTTGGGGCTGATTCAGATGAAAGGTATTTAAATTTTTATTTTTAACATTCAATTTGACAATTTGGTTCAAATTTTCATGGGATTTATCAGAAAAATATAAAAATAGAGAGTGATATGCTTAAAAAATAAAAGTAATTTAAATTTTTTAATTAAACCTTTTTTTGGTAATGAAATAAATCTTTGTAATTACAAACTCGTGCAATTATTTTCTTAACCAGACGGAAAAAAGTCAATGAATTTTCAAATTCAGTGAAAAGACGTGAAATAAGTTTCAAGGGCAAAATTTAAAAGTTGTTTTTCGTCCTTTTATGGAGACTCAAAGAAAACTGTCTTATGCCTTTTTATGCGATTCGCAAGAATTCATCTAAGCGTCCTCACTCTAAAAACATGAACGTGAAATGTTTCAAAAGGCATTTCTTTGCAATATTTAAATTTCCTTCATCTCTATTAAAAGTATTATAATGTACAACATTGCAATTATAATTGCAAATACAATTCCAAATTAAAATTTAGAATTTTAGAATTTAGAATTAGACAATTACCGCCACAGGAAATTTTAAAGTTACCATTTTGAAAACTTTTTTATTTTCAATATTTCCAGTATTGTAACTTCACATTTCCAATACTTCCTATACGGAAAACTTTGAATGATTTTTCTACAGAAAGATATCAAGTAGAAGGGATTAAATCGTAAAAGTTCCTATTTAGAAAAGATGAACCTTTTTCTCGTGAATAAAATGTCGCTTTGAAGTGGTGTTCAATAAAATGAAACGCGTACTTTCCATAGGAGAAAATTTCCGCTTTTCCTGTCGAATACTTAAGACTCAGATGTGCAAACACAGCAAATGCATGTGCAGTGCACGTACACGAGAATATAAAAAAGCATCTCGGAGCACGTGGGGACATTTTCTCCAAGTGGAAATATTGACCAAAGGATTATTACTCCCTGGTGCAGAATTTACTATTCGCTCTTTATTCCTTTATTATTATTCTTTTTCCTTTTTTCTCTTCTTTATCTTTCGGTTACCCTGAGATAGTAACCCTTTACAGTTAAGTGTTAGACGAATGACCCTAAAGAAAAAACCGAGACTAATAGTGCATTTACCACTACATTCTCCCATACTAAAGTCACTATATATGGCTTCTGTGATGCTAAAATCGACCAGGGAAAAATAAACTAACATGAAACTTATTTTCCATTCTAAAAGACTGAAATATTTTATGAGAGTTCAAATTTTAAGTTTCTGAAATAATTTAAGTCTTTGAAATAATTTAATTCTTTGAAAGAATTTAAGTCTTTGAAATAATTTAATTCTTTGAAAGAATTTAAGTCTTTGAAAGAATTTAAGTCTTTGAAAGAATTTAAGTCTTTAAAAAATTTAAGTTTTTGAAATAATTTAAGTCTTTGAAAGAATTTAAGTCTTTAAAAAATTTAAGTTTTTGAAATAATTTAAGTTTTTTAAAGAATTTATGTCTTTGAAAAAATTTAAGTTTTTGAAAGAATTTAATTCTGATTAAATTTTTATTTGCTTGATGTCAAAAGGATTTGAATTTAAAATCCGAAAATGAAAATACTTTAAAAACATTTGAAAAGAGGAAGTCTTCAATTTTTGATGTGCGCGAAATAACTAATAGAGTTTAATTGTTGAAAGTGCATAGAAAATTGTTGAAGTTACAATTTGATAATAAATCAAGTTAGAAATTAACGAGAAAAAAACTGAGTACTGAAATGTAATAAAAGCCTTTAAAAGTTATTTTTATAAAGATTTTTCAAATGTTATGAAAGCTTTGAAATTCATATTTTTTAAGTAAAAGAGATTTGAAAAGGATGATTAAAGTGCAGGAAGCGCTTTCAAATTCAAAAAAGTTTTTAAGTATGAAAGCATCTGGGGAGCGATTACAACTCTTTTCCGCATCTTACACTTTTTATTTTCACAACCTTTTTCTCATTTCTTGTTCTAAACATCTTTTCACATCTCATAACTTTGTCTTCACAACTTTTATCTCATATTTTATACAGTTATATTTGACATCTCAATCACAGAAAAAACGAAGGATTTAAATTTTGCCTCGATTCCTGGATAAAAATTACCTGCGAAAAAATTAACTTTACAGGATAAATTTTACCCAAATATCGATTTTTTCTTTTGTTTTTTCATGACAACACATGTATTTTGAAAGATGTGAAGTTGTTCGAATAGAAATGTATCCTTTTAAAAAAACCTTCAATAAATTTTATCCTTAGTTTTTTCTGCGATCCCTAAACTTTTTTCTCACTAATATTCAAATTTTGTCAACAAAATCCAAAATTTGGGAGAAAGAAAAGTGAGATGTGAGAAAGAATTTAATTTTTTGATTATCTAAAAATTAAGGACATGTGCCAAAGTGGAATTAAAGAAGTGCAAATTTTAATGTAAATACATTTAAAACGTAAAAAATCATTTAAACAGGGTGTCTAGCGTTTCTCCTTTAAAAAATTACGGAACTTTTCCAGGTTTTCCAAGTAAGAAATAAATTTTTCTAGGTATCGTTTTTATTATTACCATAAACTTTGATAAAAAACCTTTTTTTCTTGAACTTATACGATAGAAATAATTGACACAACTAAATGAACCATATAAAATGTTTATTGTACGATTTATGAAATTCTTGAGCTTAGCTAACTGTATTTATCTGTAAAAGCTTAAAAAACTATTTTTTAAGGAAACACTCTATAAGAATTAGTAGTTTCGTACTAACTCGTTTATCAATTGCTTTAATAAGCATTTCTACTAATCTTTAATAAATAAAATACTATTTTGCAGTAAAAAACTAGAAATTTATTTAGTAACATAACTAAATAAGTTAGTAAGCCTTACTAAGTAAATGATTAATTTTCTACAAAATAAGCTTACTAAAGCAATTGATAAACGAATTCTCCTGATTTCATTCAGGTTTGCCACAAAATCCCAATTTCAAAATTGCATGACTTTCCCTGACCAATTTTTAATTTTCCCTGACCATTATCTGCCATTACAATTATAATTATATATAATTATATAATACAGGGATCACAGCGGTTCAGTAGTTCAATTTTAGGGAAAATAGGGAAAATTTGTCTTCTTCGAAAAAGGGAATTTAAAAAAAAGGAGGGGTTTTTTTTCTTTTAAAAATATCAAGGAAGCTGCAATTCTCCAGAATCTTAAAGAATCCTCAAAAATCTTAGATTCCTGTCTAAAATTGAATAAAACACTCCTTAAATTTCTTAACTTTCAGAATCCTCGGAATGCTCTAAAATATTCTAAAATCCTTCATAACTTCTGGATTTTTTAACAAACTTTTAAAATCTTCTAGAATATTTTCAATTTTCCATAAACTTTTAGATTTATTAAATCTTTTGAAATCCCAAAAAAATCTCTATAATCTAGATTTCCAAGTGTTTTAGAATCTCTCAGAGACTTCCTGATCCTTCCACAATCTTTCATAAAGTTCTAAAATCTTCCTTTTGTAGACTTGAGAGGGTTCCAAAGGATTCTGCATAATTTTGGAAATTCTAATACAATTCTGAATAATGTGCTTGAAGTTCTGAACATACAAATGATCGAAATCTTTATTTGATTTCGTTATAAACTCAAATTTGTCCTAAAATATTGGTTTATTAATGATATTATTTTTTATTATTACTAATGTAATGACAATCTTTGGTAATGATAAAAAAGCTCATGATATCAAATGATATTTCTCTTTATTTTCTAGATCGAACAATATTTCAAGATAAAAAGTTAAGAAAAAACGTTCGTTCATTTGACGGTTCAAAACTTCAAGTAAATTTCAGAATATTCTTGAGGATTCTAGAAGATTTTAGAATATCATGAAAGAGTTCAGAATATTTTTAACGATTTTAGAAGATTTTGGAACATTATAGTATATTCTGTAGAATATTAAAGAATTTTTCTTTAAAATTGTATTAAAAATTCTTTAAAGTCGTATAAGATTATTATAGAAGAATCCAGAAGATTCTAAAAGATTATGGAAGAATCCAGAAGAATCTAAATGTAAATGATTGTAGATTTTAAAACAGTTTAGAATATTTTAGAGAATTTTAACAGATTTCAAATAAGTTCTGAAGATTCTAAATAATTTAAGAAAAATTCAGCAATCTTTTGTAGACTTTTGAGGATTCTGAAAGATTCTGTAGAAAATTCTAGAAGATTACGGAAGTATTTTAAAAAATTTTGAAGATTCTAGAACAGCTTAGTATATGTTGTAGAATAGGGAGGAGTGAAAATGGTAAAATTGATTGATCTTTTGAGCCTAGTGAAAAAAAGTTGTGGTTTGACACCAAAAAGAAGGAGCAAACAAATTTCAAAAAAAAATTTCTTCTGTTCGGACTTTTGACGTAAAAATTCGAAGTTTTGGACATTTTGCAAATTTTTCTTATGGGAGAGATAATTACGCCGAATTTTTTGTACATGTAGTTTTCGATGATGAATAATAATATAGAATTCAACATTGGAAAAAAATGAATTGAATAATCAATGAAATTGATTCAAATTGATTCAATCAAATTGAAAAAAAATGTTTTCTCCAAGTTAGAATTTTTTGAAAATGTCGAAAAATGGTATTTTTTAAAAAATTTTTTAAAAAAATTTATTTTGAAAAAGTTGAACATGTTGAGCCGCAAATCCCTTTAGTTTAAATTAAAGATGCGTTCCATATTTTTAATTTCATAAAAAGGATTTTTTTATTTTCTTACGCTTAAAAATAGCAATTTTGAAAACTCTGACGATTTTCAAACGCGAAAAAAATGTTAACTTTTTTTTTTCACGAAACCAAAAATATGGCACGCTTCTTTGATTCAAACTGAAGGGATTTCCGGCTCGACATGTTTAACTTTTTTATAATAAATATTTTTTTTATTTTTCAAAAAAACATTATTTGATATTTGCAAAAAATATTGAGGAATTTTGGGATATTATTTTATAAGATTATTGTAGGAGAACCCAGAAGATTCTACAACATTCTCAAATATTTTGGAGAATTTTTAAGGATTTTAAATCAATTTTAAAGATTCTGGCGGACTTTAAAAGATTTTAGGAGAATTTTATAGATTTTGAAAATTTGGAAATTATGGGAAATTGAAGAAAACATGAAAAGAATTTTTGAATGGAACAAGTTTCTGTTTCTCATAATTTTTGGAAAATTATTCGGAATTTTGAATATAAAAAGGGAGAAAAGGGAGAAAAAGGAATGAAACTTTAAGAAAAGTGATTTCAGGAGATTTGCAGAATAATAGGAGAAAGGGGGAAAAAAGTCGAATAGGGGACTGACTGTGATTTCTGATTTTGTAATATTATAATTATATAATTATAATAATTGTTAAATTGAGATATAATTATAATTTTTTGAATCGAAAACAATTCCCTGACTCTTTGAAGGTTTAAATTAATAATAATTGTTCAATTGAGATATAATTATAATTTGTTAAATCAAAAAAATCCCTGACACTTTGAAGGTTTTCTCTGACTTTCTTGATTTTCCCTGACCATTTTTCAATTCCCTGACTTTCCAGAATTTTCTCACCTGTAGCAACCCTTCCATTTGAAGAAGATTACTAATTTAAATGTAGAAAAATAACAATTCTAGGACTATGAGTGAAATTCAAGGACTTTTCCAGGTTTTTCCAGGTAGAAAAAAATTTAAGGACTTTTTCAGGTTTTCAAGAATTTCCAGAACGCTAAAAACCCTGATTTAAATCACCCAAAAAACTAAGGATACAATTTTTTGCATGCAATTTTTTACAAGAATAAATTTTTATTCTGACTTTATCCATTGTCTTTTCTGTGTAATATTTATTCAAGAACTTTTAATAAATATTAAATGGAATTTTGGAATTTCCTAGGAATTCGTCCCTTTTGTAATTTCCTCATGAATTAAAGGTGAAGAGCCATTTCGAAAATCCTCGTCGCTTTTACTGCCGACACATTGTGGGTTAAAGTGTTAATATTCGCGGTTGCGGTTTGCGGATCTCGTCTTATCAAATTACAGCAAATCCGGTTCCCATTAACGTATTGATTCAATATGTGGTTCAGAGAATAGAATTCTCTCACTCGGATGAAACTGTAACGGATTCATTATATTAATTAATTAATTCATCAGCTCATTCGACACAAAAAGGATTAAAAATTAATCATTATTTAAAAACTCTCATTAAAAAATGCTCTTTTTTATTTAACTCTAAGATCTCTTGAGTAAATCGTGGGAGATCTGACTAATGGTTGAATTGATCTGGAAGCGACATGATTCGGGCGTATTTCGATTAAGTTGCCGTGCCAAACGCTCTGTCAGGAGGGTTAATATTGCGGTTTCTATTGTATTGTGCCGAATAAGCGCTTTAGGATGCTCGGTCTACATCAAGTATCTCAAATAATGGACTCGCATAATGCGAACGCGAATTCCCGGTTATACAGACTTTATAGACGCATTTAGTAAATCGGTATTGAATAATGTCTGCGTCATGTCCAACCTGTCAATACATCATGACAACCCCTAGGGCTCACATTTCCGTTCCCCACAAATCTCCTAGAGAGTAACAATTACGCACTGTAAAAACAATTCCACCACGAGAGAGATCAATTCAATTTATTAACTGTATATAACAAATTAATTCGGAGTGATATTCATGCAACAACAATAATAATAATAATAATATAATAATATAATAATAATAATAATAATATAATAATAATAATATAATAATAATATTATTAATATTATAAACCATAATGTAAAAAAATTGGGTCTTTCCGACTATGTGAAGATGTTTTTTGAACTATAAAATCACACCGACGCACACTGAGAGAAAATGCATTTTTTTTCGTTCAAAAAGTCTACAGCCTTCAATTTTGCCCCGATTTGCAATTATTTTTTTTTTTAAATTAAAGTGCGCTAAATTTTAAAGAGCACCCTGGTCAAAGATTTCCGTATAACTAGCATACAACACAAAGGGGGCGCAGGCTAGTGTTAAGGAAAATTCCGTAACGATAGCCTTGGTCCATGCAATGTTGTGTGCTATTTGTACGGAAATTTCCGGAATACTAGACACTGCCGAAAAAAATTTGTTGAATTTACAGATTTTACCTAAATTCAAGAGAAATGGTGACAAAATTATTAAACTCTGTTATTTTTAATGATACTTTCGATATATTTTAGAGAGTTTTGAGTAAATTTAACAGATTTTCATTAAAAATTACAAAAAAACGTATGCACTCCGAGAAAACTTATTCTCAACTTTAAAAAATCGTTTCTAATTCTCTTTTTCTTGATTCAATCACAGTAAATCGTGGGATATTATTTTCATTTGCAGCGTTATTATTTTAATCTGAAGTGAATCACTTTTTCTATTGTTAGTCTTTTTTTTCTCTCTTTCTCTCCCATTTCTCATTTTGCCGATTGAAATGATACGTTGGGTTTTTCTATGATATGAAAATGGTCACACCCGTTTCAATACAAAAACGGCCCCCAAGCCAAATGAGATTTCGTATCAACTATTCGAAGGCACTCGAAGGCTTAACATTGTTTTTTGCAAATCTACAGCCCGATAGCCGCCATATTGGATGAGTAATCGTTGATTATACGAATTTCGTTTTTCGCAATTTTTAGCTAAACTAATCATTGGAAAAATCGGAAAAAGTTCACAGAACTTCTTGACATCAAGGTAAATTTTTTTCAAATTTTTGTGTGTAAAATTCGCAATTAAACAAATTGCAAAAATTTTTACACGCAATTTTTTAATTTAAAAAATCCATTAGCAAAGTCCAGTTTTTCATCATTGATGAGTCCTCCTAAGGCGCATATATCCTGATTTTTTTAGATTTTTAAACAATCTGGACGATACTTAAAAATAACGATTACTGTCAAATTCCATGGTTTCGATGGTGTTCGTCGTTAGGGTGTCTTTGCCGGGTTTTTTGTACAGCCATTATTTCATTGCTTATAATTATAATCAATTTAATAATACAAATACAAATAATAATTATGATTTATAATGATCATAATTTATAATTATAATTCATGGTTTATAATAATAAATATATTTAGAATTCATCAGTATTTATAACGATAATAATTGTGAATATTCTATATTATTGTTAACAGATTGTATGCTTTGACGTAATAAAAAAGGCATATTTTCTAAATTATTATGTTTTATAAACAATGTGGACAGTACAGAATGGCATTTTAGTATATTACAACATTTTTGTTACATTTAATGTTATCTAAAAACGCTGACAAAAAAAAGACTTCGATTTTTGAAATTGTTTCTTACATATTGCTAACAGCTAGATAACAATATATTCAAAACATTGTTTAAAAATCTAAAAAAATCAGAATATATGCGTCTTTGGAGGACTCATCAATGGTGAAAAACTGGACTTTGCTAATGGATTTTTTAAATAAAAAAATTGCGTGCAAAAACTTTTGCAATTTGTTTAATTGCGAATTTCGCACGCAAAAATTTGCAAAAAATTTAGCTTAATGTCAAGAAGTTCTGTGAATTTTTTCAGATTTTTCCAATGATTAGTTTACCTAAAAATTGCGAAAAACGAAATTCGTATAATCAACTATTACTCGTCCAATATGGGGGCTATCGGGCTGAAAATTTGCAAAAAACAATCTTAAGCCAAGTGCCTTCGAATAGTTGATACGAAATCTCATTCGGCTTGGGGGCCGTTTTTGTATTGAAGCCGGGTGAGACCCTTTGTTTATATTAACCCTTTAGTGCACATTGTATCAAATTTGGTACATTAAAGGGACGACTATTTTTTAAAATATATTTTACAATTTTGAATTTGAATTTGAGTTTATTCGTTTATTAATTTAAAAAATCTCAGAAAATTTTACAAGCACAAACCTAAAGAAAGTTTTTCAGGCAGAAAACAATTTAATTTTTCCAAAATGCAATTTTTTATAAAAATACATACAGAAAAACGTATACTACTTGAAAGAATTACTTTTTTCGCTTAGAAATACGTGTGGTCCTTAAAGGGTTAAAAAAATATTTGCTTGATCAGAAAAAAGTTTGTTCAACACAAAATTTTTTTATTTAAATAATATTTTATTGAAACAAAAAAACGTCTTTTTGTCTCCATAGCAATGCAATTATATTTCTGATTTAAAATATTTTTGTTTCAATGTAAAAAACATTTTTCTGAGTGTGCTGTCCCCATTTTTAAAAATTTAAAGGATTTTTCTCGGTAAAATTTTTGGAATTACAATCAGAGTAATTTTTTGGTAAAGGATGAAAAACGATCACTTTTAGCGCGTGATTCAGGCATGAAACTTTTTTTATTAACCAACATAAAATTTCCGGTAATGATATATGTATTAGTGTATTTTTGTTGAGTTTAACAAAAATTTTATACGTTTGTTTTTTTAAATATTCTAAAATATTTTTAAATCTAGAAAGTTCCAATTGAAGTGAACGTTTTCAGCTTCGAAAATTTCAAAATTGAAGGCTATTAGTGTCAAATCCCCAAAAATTTGATCTCTTTCAATTTTTTAAAAGACGAAATAAAAATATTTCTATTTTTAGAGACACAGAAGCTGGAAAATTAGACTATTTGTTCACGTTATGGGAATAGTCTAATTTACCTCTTACGGCTGAACCAATTAGTCACCGAAGCAATCGATATTAATAGTTAATAAGCCCCAATGAACGCGTAAATACATACATAATATCCTTTATGCACGTAAGCCGTAGAACTGGTAGTTATGTCCCGATATCGTCAGACTCGCTTACAATTAGTCACGTTATTGGTCAAAGTACACATAATTAATTTTAGTCCACATATTTTAAAAAGTTCATGTGAAATTGACAATAACAAAAGGATTATTTTTTTTTAAATTACATTATGAACGAATTATGAAAATTATAAATTATATAATATATAAGCAATTAAAAAATCAACGAATCTATTTAATTTTCGTTTTAATTTTTTGAATATCATTTACGTAACTTTCATTTTTGGCATATTTTTTCTAATATTGTAATAAATTGTAATAAACGTCTAATATAATTCGGAACTTTAGGAAAAAAGCTTTAAATGATAAAATATGATATTGAATTTAATTATCAGAATTAAAGTAAATTACTACCTTTAAAATAAATTACTAGTATTTATTTTTATCACGTCTCTTTCAATTTTATAAAAGCAACATTATTATTTTAGTAAAATGATTTCATTTCCTTAATGAGACTAACGAACTAGATGAATAAAGATTTATTCAGCGTTTACTGATTGCTTACATTATTCAAAGAATGTCAAATGTTTCAAGCACATTTGAAAGCTTACTCCAAATGTTAAAATTGTGTTTTGTACAATTCGAATTCGTAAAATCTGTGTACAATAATTGTTAACAAATTCAAAAAAAAAATCTGCAACAAAAATTACCTTCACAGAATAAATTTTACCCAGCAAATAAGGCAAAAGAACAAAATCCGGATCAGGGGTATAAATGCGAATCATTATATTGCTTTACCGTAAATAAATACTATTACAAATTAAATTTTTGTAAAATTTTTAGTTTTTTTCGTCAAGCTAAACGTTTTACAAAAAAGTTTACAATTGTAGTTATTTGTGACAAAAATAATATTAGTGATTAGAATTTGAACCCTTGATCCAGATTTGGTTTTTTCACCTTATCGGTTAAATTTTCTTATGTTTTTCCAGAACGATACATGCATTTTAAAAGACATGAATTTGTCTGAATAAAAATTCTCTAAGAATTCTCTGCAACTTTTATCCTTAGGTTTCTTTCTGTGAATAAATATAAATGTAAAATCATGCATAAATGCATCAATAAGTCTTCTTGAATCAATTTAGTAGTATTTTATGAATATCAATAACCACTTGGATGAGTATTGGTGTATCAAAAGACAAAGCAAATAAGATTTCCCTTCTGGCAGATTCACTCTAATATCTTAGACTAGTATCGCAGCTATCACCGAGGGCAAATCACCCTCGATCCATAAATGTCAGATCTGATAAATATATGCGACACGCATCGTAAACCTGAGACGAATAATAACTACACCTGTCCGGGATGCCAAGTATAGTGATCCTAATACATTGTTCTACCTAAGTTAGTCGCAAACCATAGTGAGAGGATAAAATCCCATTTGTCGAACGAAACTTGATAAGGGTGTGCTTATTCTGTTTCGTTTAGTACAAGGGATTCAGGGGAAAAATCTCGGAAATTAAATAGCAATTTGTTTTTTTTATCGGGTGACTCACATAATATTTGCATTTGTTTAGTAAACAACTCCAATTTGGCGATGGAATTTGGTGCAACTTAACCCACATGAAACGCAATATTCCATTCATTTTACCGGAATATTCCATTGAGCATTTGGAATATTCCCAAGGAACATTACAGCAATGTTCCAGGAGTAACATAATGTCCAACGTTCGGAATATTTCAATGTAATGTTGAGATACAATATTCTTTAGAAATATTGTAAAAAGATTCGCCCTGGAACCTGTAATATCTCTATGGAATATTGTCAGAATATTATTTAAAATGTGTCCGAAATCTTACAGTGAAATATTTTCGGAATATTGCACGAAAAAATGAAAATTGTGCTGAATTGGGCTAGATTTTTGCTCTATTGTGTCGTAAAAGATATTTTGAAAAAATGAAAATTTGAGCACAAAACTAAAAAAAAAAAACATTTTTTTGTGTTAGCCTCGCCAGTTGGTTTTAAAAAAAAAACAAATGTTGTGTTGGGTAGCATAAAAGTCACACAAAAATGTGCCGCAAACCAAAAAGTGACATTATGAACCATTCTCGAAAAAAACAATGTTTAAAAAAAATCAGCCCCGTCATTTTGTATTTTTGACAAAACAAAACTTGTGCTAGGAACTACCTGCTACACATACTACTGTGCTGCAAATATGAAGTCAAAATCTTAAACAATTTTAGAAAAAAAGCGACTAAAAAAAACTCAAAAAAAATGATCAATTTCTGAATTTCGAAAAACGGAAACTTGTGCTGAATTATTCTAGGCTAGCACAATAATTATTTCTTCGAAAAATTGCACTCAAATTCATATTTTCCAAAAAAATCAATCTTTTTGGATTTGGAATAAATTTTTGACCCCAAAATTTTCAAAATTACGAAAAACGAAAATCTGAAACTTGTGATGAGCTGTTCTAGGATAGCTCAATAATTATCCCTATGACAAATTGCAGTCAAATTCATATTTTCCAAAAAAATGCAATCTTTTTGAACCTTAAATAAATTTTTACCCCAAAATTTTTATGATTCGAATTTCGAAAATCTGAAACTTGTGCTGAGTTGTGCTAGGCTAGCAGGATAATTATCTCTAATGACAAATTACACTCAAATTAATTAAAAATTCAAATAATCAAATTAATATTTTCCATAAAAATGCCATACTTTTGAACTTGGAACGCGTTTTTTACCCAAAATTTTCGAAATTACGAAATTCGAAAATCTAAAACTTGTGCTGAGTTGTGCTAGGCTAGCACAATAATTATCTCTAATGACAATTTTCATTCAAACTCATATTTTCCAAAAAAAATTCAATCTTTTTGGACTTGGATTAAATTTTTGGTCAAAATTTTCAAAAATACAATTTTCGAAAATCTGAAACTTTACTGAGTTGTGCTATAGGTTAATACAGTAATTCTCTCTAATGACAAATTTCACTCAAATCAATTTTTTCCAAAAATCAATTCAATTCAATTTCACTAGAATACATATTATATTCCAAAATATTTAAAACTTTTTTAATTTGACGTAATTTTTTGACCCCAAATTTTTTAAAAAAAGAAACTGGTAAAAAAATTGTAGTAAATTCCTGTTACGAATTTTGATAAGATCATAATTTTAAACTAATACTTTTGATTATTATTACTAAAAAATGGTTTACTTGCCCTTTTTCATAAGGGATCGTCCATAAACTACGTTACGCGTTTATCATTTTTTTAAGCAGAGATAAGAATAAAATCGCTGTGAAGTCGAGGGGCTGTTCACTCTCGAATCAGACGAGCGCCTTAGAGCGCCTTATTTACTGTTGATTTACCTTATTTCTCCT
>JBAGKK010488431.1:0-16082 GCA_037177015.1 Euceroptres primus
ACTAGTTGAAAACTATTTACACTTCATCTATTTCTTCATTTCGAATCCCAAAATTACCCCACGCTAGGGTATTGGTACTATCTGAAGATAGGTACCATTTGTTATCGGAAGAGCTTAAAGCCACTTTAAACTGTTTTACTGTTTCTACACTGTAAAGTCGTGATCACATAACATGCTGCGATCGATTTTTCGTTGAACAATTTCGCAAACATTCAACATAATCATTGAAATGTATAGTTCTTTTAACTACACCTGCTTTCACACCTTTGGCTTTCCTAACGATATATTGGCCATTAACGCAAAGGCTGTACATTTTGCTCCGCAAGTCAACAAATACAGTTATAATGTTTCCCTTGCACTCATCTTTCATGAGGCCTAATACCTTTTTGTTGATTTGCAGTATACCATAGATATTAATTACAGGGTAATCAGACGTATCGAACTTGTGGATATCATGTTCCATATCAGTGTAAATGTCGGTGCATCGAAATAGGCAGGTTTGATTTTTGAGGAAACCTCTCAAGAGGTTTCCTCAGAAATCAATCCTGCCTTTTTTGCTGCCTGCAGCACAGACGTGCCTACATGGTCGTCGAACCGTGAACTTATGCTATATCTCAGAGCGATTATTGCTGTTTCAAATAATTTAAGTTTTGCATGCGATAACTATGACTGGCTCCTAGTGAATCCCACCGAGTCATATTTTACTATTCATAGTATTTAAAGGTTTTTGGGATTGCTGATTTCGAATCCAAGTTCAAATTGTTAAAATTCAAAATGGCGTATCCAATATGGCGGATAGAACCTGTTAAAATAACACCGATATTTTTAAAAATTGATGTAAAAAGGTTTCTAAGGTCGCTGATTTTGAATCCAGGGTCCAACTGTCAAAATTCAAAATGGCAGATCTAATATGGCAGATAAAAACTGTAAAAACAACATCTATAAGGCTAAAAATTGCTACTACGAGTTTTTTCAGGTCATGAATTTCGAATACGAGGTCAAAACTTAGTGATTCTCATTTTCTTTTTTTTTTTAAATGATGAAAAGCAATTTTTAGCTACATCAGTATTGCTTTCACAGTTTTAATCTGTTTTATTGGAACCGAAATTTTGAGTTTTGACAGTTTGACCTCGAATTGGAAATCAGCAAACCCAAAAACTTTTTAATATAAATTTTTGGCCTTATCAGTATTGTTTTAACAGGGTAAATCCTCCATATTGGATCCGCAATTTTGAATTTTGACAGTTTGACCTCGGATTCGAAATCAGCGACCCCAAAAACCTTTTAATATCAATTTTTAGCCATATCGGTGTTGTTTTTACAGGTTCTATCCGCCATATTGGATTCGCCATTTCGAATTTTGACAGTTTCACCTTTGATTGGAAATCGGTGACCCCAGAAACTTTTAAATACCATGAATAGTAAAATATGAATCGGTGAAATAGTTCAGTCCTTAAAGAAATCGAGTAGGACATTCAGTCGCCTTTTTCTCAGAACCAGGAAGTGCTAGCCTAAATTACAAGTCGGATTTGGAATTAGCAGAAAAAACTCTATTAAAAGAAATGTTTATCACATAAAGTGTACCATCTGAGCGGTTGTGGTAATCGATAATTAAAAATTTCTTCAAAAAATTTCAACTTCAACCTAGACTTTCAAGATCAAAAATAATGTTTTGTACCTTCTCCGTAATTTTCCTGTATTCTGTAGGTAGGTATTTTGATGGAATGAAGGGAGTGGTTGATTGCAGTGGTGGAGGTACGTGGAATGTTATGATTTTTCGGTTGTTGTGGGGGATGATATGATCGGTCGGTGAGCGTGGCCTAATTGGTGGGAAGGGTTTTAGGGGATTCTTTAATTGGTTGGCGGGCGTGGTCAAAATAGAGGAAAGGGGGATAAATGAAAGTTATAGGGGGTCCTTTGATTGGTCAATTATATGGGGGTTCCTCAGATTGGTCGATGAAGTGAGTGAGGGCTGTTGGTGGAGGGGAGGTATGAAGGAGCCGATGATACACTGGGTAAAGTCGAACTTTGCCGAAATCGATTAAGGCGTCCGATTGGTCAATTTTTATAGGGAATCTTCTGATTGGTCCATAAAAAATTAGTGGAGGGGTGAATATTAATTTTATTATTAAATAATTATCTCTAAGTATATTAAATAAATGATGTAGGGATAGGTAATTAAGAATAAAAATTTTAAAATTCATTTAGAACTATTTTTAAGCAAATAATTATATGTAATATGAGAAATGGTAGATTGCATATAATAATAAATACACACGTTTCAGATACTATGTATACAGTTTATTTGTGCAAAGCGAAACGTCAAACCTTTTTTAGCTTTTTACATGTGTCGAGCAAGCTTAAGTTCGGTTGCAATATAGTCTAAGAGAAAACTTGTTACTTCCACAAAAACAATATGAAAATAAAAATCAACAAATTCTTTTGGTAGTTTGCTTTTTAGCTTACTTTTTGAATAATTGTATTTTACATTTATGATCTGTCGAATCATATTGCTACGTCAGAACGAAACAGACTTCCTAATCTAAAAGGTTACTCATTTTAGCCATAGATCCTGGGATTCTAGCTCTAGGATTAGGAAACGTCAGTAAATAAGTGATTGAAGGTAATTAACAATATTTATTATTTGAATTATAAGGTTGAATGTTTCTTTGACTTGCAATGGCACACTGGAGTTAGGCAGGAATCGAAAGTCCCTTCAACGGTACAGCACCTTAAGGAAGGGTTCTCTGTGAGTAAAAGGGACTCAAGAAATTGGTAGAATAAAAATTGGTTACATTGAAAACTTACCACATATAGTTGAGAATGCTGCTAAATATCACTGTTGTAAATTGGTTAGAGGTTGTGGTTGAGAATCCGTGGTTCGGTTGATGATTAACCGTTTGAGAATCGTTCGATTGATGATCAACCCCAATGATTTATTTTGGAATTCGGAGTCGATAGGCAGTTGCTTTGATGGCAAAAGGTTGATTGGCACAACACAGCGGTACAATTATAATTTGTTGATCGTACTAGATCTAACAACAAAATTCTAAAACTTTTACTTTTAAGGATCAACACTACGACAAACTAAAAATGTGTACTGCACTGGTACTGACTAGAATTGGTGAACTGTACATAAATGCTACTGAACTAAACTGTACTGTTTAGCTTGGGTCCTTTCGCTTTTTTGAAGCCGTGTAATTAATGAAATAATATTAATTATTTATTCACGTGCGCAAAAGGGAGAGGGGTTATATAAGTTATAAGACACACTGATTTTACACATTAAAAATACACTGTTTATTGTTTACACTTCAGTTAAATACAAGATTGAATTAATGTCATGAAAAATAAGAGTTCTATGGAAAATTTATTATAAAATGAAAAAGAGAAATAAAGGTAAAGTCAGCGAAGGAAAATAACAGTAACGCTTCACTTCGCAACGACGATCGCTCTCTCAATTATACGTATAATCCGTCTAAGTCTCGGTACAAAACTGACCTGCCTCTCCAGTTTTGCTAGGTCGATACGATACTACTTCTTAAACGGTCCATTTTTGTTACCGAAATAAGCTTAAGATATATTTAATCAAATTGAATTTTACCTAAACGCTAAAATTAATACACGATGCGATCCACAATATCCCATCCTCCGCATTAGAAAGTATTTGGAATACTAATTTGGTAAAAGAACGCATAACTTCGTCGCAGGTCTTCTGTAAGTACCGGGAGCAGTTCTGACATCAGCTACTCGTACTTGACCGTCTCCTCCTGGAAGAACTGCAATAATCTTTCCTTTCACCCAGTGATTCCTAAGAGTATACTCGTCCCAAATCATCACATCACCTACTTGTAGGTTGTTCTGCTTGGTAAACCACTTCGTCCTCCGCCTAATAATAAACTGATAGTCACACGATACTCCCGGATCCACCTCTTCCATACCTGATCTGCTATTCTTTGAGACTTCCTCCATTGTTTTCTCAAGATCAGATCCTTATCGTCAAACATACCTGGTGCTGACTCGACCTGCTGAACACTTTCGAATGGTAATAAGAAGAAATTTGGGGTTAAGCTCTCCCGTGAACTTGGATCGTCTGAGATGTAAGTCAGTGGACGACTGTTCACTGAGTACTCTATTTCTGCGAAAGTAGTTCTGAGTACTTCATCCTTGGGTGCTTGTTCCTTGAGTGTTACTTTAAGTCCTTTCTTTACAGAACCAACTCCTTGAGTGTTGCTTTGAGAGCTTTCTTTACAGAACCAAGCTCCCAGCTTCCTCCCATACGCGGACTTTCGGAAGGATTGAAATGCCATTCTATCCCTTCAGTTGCCGTTTTCCTCATGATCTCATTCTGGTTCAAAGCTAACAAGATTTCTCTCAGTTCTCGAGCTGCTTCTACGAGATTCCGCCCGTTATCCGAATAGATTCTGTCAAGGTTTCCCCTTCCAGCGATCATGCTTCTCAGCGTCAAAAATTGCTGAGTCTGTCGACAGTGTCCATGCAATCTCTAAGTGCACGGCACGTACGGTCAGGCAGGTGAAAAGTACTTCGTACCGTTTTTGTCTACGTCGGCCTACGGTAACTTATAAGGGGCCAAAGTAGTCTAGTCCTGCGTTGGTGAATGGTCGTAGTCCGTCTTTTACTCTCACATCTGATAGTTGGTCCATTTCTGGAACTTGCGGTTGAGCACGTCGAATAATCTCTGACATCGATTCCAGGCACCCTTGACTGCGGTTCGAATTTTGAGGATCCAAAATCGTTTTCTCAAATCATTAACTACCCTTTCTCTACCCAAGTGGTTGGCTCTACGATGGTAGTGATCAATCAGTATCCGCACGATGTGGTTGCGTCCGTCAAGGATGATCGGCTCCCTCTCCGCCAGGCTAATGCTACTCGATTCTCGAATGTGACCTCGCATTCTTACAAATCCGTCTGGTACAACTTTTGATGACAAATGTAGCAATCTCGATGATTTGTCCAGATCCATTACCTCTTTCGGACGTTGGACTTCCTGAGGAAAAGCTTGGAATAAACTTGGATACTGTTGTCTCCTTCCACTCTTAAATAGGCTACGGCTGAGAAAGCTTTTTCGCTGGCATCTCCGGAAACGTGAAGTTGGATATTCTTTACTCTTTCAATTTCTGTCTAGTAGCATCTTGGAATCTTTAATGATGATGTTCGTTGCAGATCCTACAACCAGGTTCTCCATCTTCCGTGTAGATCCGTTGGTATTTTCTCGTCCCTTTCTCCAAAGGTCCTGAAGAAGAATTTTTTCTCGTATCACGAGGTGGGGGGGGGGTGAACCTAAAGGATCGAACAAAGAGATTGTCATTTTTAAGACTTCCTTTTTTGTTGGTATCCGCTGGCTTTGAAAACACTCTGTGCTTACTTTTGGAAAATTGAGAGAGTACATCAAATTATACGCCTCTGGATTCCAAATTATCCCTAAGACTCTGAAATTTTCTTCTTGCGAGATTGATATTTGCCTTCTTCTTGAAGCCACTGCTTCAGTAGGTTTTACAATCTCACAGTACAAATTAATCTCTCAAGCACCAGTCACATTCAAATTTAACATTGGGCATGAGCCCAAAAAAATAGTTGGGATTCTAACAAATAAAAATGTTTTGATAAAATTCTGTCACCGGAGCAGTGGGTCACTTTTAAAGATCTTGAAAATATATTTAATGTTCCAACTCCCAGGAGCATTCGAATTCAGCATTGGGCATAGGTCCAATCAATATTTAGGAGTCTAAAAGTTAAAATATTTCGATAAAATTCTGGCACCGGGACAGAGGGCCACTTTTCAAATTTTGGAAATAAATTTAATTTTCCAACTACAAGGAGTACTCGAATTTAGCATTGGGCGTGGGCCCAATAATTAGTTGGAAGTCTAAAAAACAAAAATGTTAGTTAAAGTTCTGGCACCGGGACAGTGGGACACTTTTCACAATCTTCGAAATGTATTTAATTTTCTAGGTCCCAGTATTATTCGAAATTAACACTAGGAAACACTAGCCCGCAAAATAGTTAGAATTGTGGCACCAGACTAATGGGTTACATTAAAAATTACTAATTTTTCAAGCCCAACTTCGAAAAACGTGTCTAAATTTTTTATTTGAAAATTAATTTGGAAGATAGCTTTTATTTTAAATAAAAGTCAGCATTTTCATTTCGATGTTTCAATCTGCAAAAATTAACGACAAGTCAGTTTTTAATTTTAGGAAAAAAAAGGTTTTGAGTTAACCCTAAGGCAACCCCCCTTTAATCTCCAGATGTCAGAAGATTACTTTTTTTTAAAAAGAATATCAAGCATCTTCATCGGAATGTTTTCAATGGGTTTCTCGACCTTTGTACTTTAAAAAGATTCCAGAAGTAATCACGAATTTCAAAAATTTTCTTGAAGTTCTGAACATTCAAATGAACGAAATTTATATTTGATTTCATTTTAAACTCATGATGCTTTTTTATATTTTTATTTGGAACATATTTCGAGATAAATTTAAGTTCAGAAAGAAAATTTGGTTCACTTGAACGTTCAAGACTTCAAGTACATATTTCAAAACCCGTTTATTGGCTTTAATGGTTCTAAGTATATTCCCCAGTAATTAACAAATTGTAAAAGTTCTAGTTTATTGTTAATTATAATAACTACGAACGAATAGAATTGGTGGGAAGGCTAGCTTCAGCCCGCTATCAATACCAACTTCAATTTTTTTTAAAACTAACTCAGCGCTTAAAACTGAATGCTGGTTTCAGCTTCATTTCTTCACATCTCCTTTCATCAACACTCCGGACAATAGTTGATTTAACAGTAGGTTCACACACTGCTCGAAACTTGATATCTAGCTCAGTACGAAATTTTTGAAAACTGCTGACTGGAAATTCCTTTACCTTGTCAGTCTGCGGAGTAAACGGTACTCGACCATTGCTGCTTTCAAGAATACGATCAAATGTAGTTTTCACTTCTAATTCAGACTTGTTTTGAAATGCTTCGACACATACATATTTATTTACTGTACGCATCAATGAGGACTCATATGTATGAATAATTATCGTTGTACGTTTTAAAAGATTCTAAATCCACCAAGTCTGCTTTCCAAATATCGTCAATTACACAGAAAAGCCTCTGAGGCTTTTTTTGTACAAGGTTCAATGTATAAATTTACATATAAAGTTAGGACTATAGCTGTAAAGTCGATATGAAAATGGTAAATTTTATCAAAAATAACTTTTTTAGCCTTATAGATATTTATATCAGAGAAAAACAAAGGCTTGACTAGAATTAATTCCATAAAATTTTCATGACTTATATTTTCATACAAGTGCGAGAATGCTTAACTTAAAAATTATAAATTGGCAGCACTTGGAAGTTTTGTGAAATTTAATGAATTTATAGACAACTATTTTGCAAATGTATGTAATGTATACATTTTCCTTAAAACAACTCTCTGAAACGAATAAATTCAGTCATTAAACTAAAAATCGGTTATGGATTACATTTTTCATACAGGTTTGAAGAGAAACGCAAAATTCTTGAAAAACTATTTCTCAGAAAGTTTTGACTCAAAAATCTAATCCTTTGTTTTTGGTGATTTTTGGGCAACCACTATTAGGAAAAAAATTACAAAATAAATCGCTGTCACGGTCACGCAGCTGTTTTTAAAAAATGCTTTAGAATAACCCATTTATATGGAATGAGATCCTACAATACATAAAAATGAGGTAATTCGAATTTAAAATAAATAGTTTTTACATGTTTACATTATTACATTACAATTACGTTCCAATGGAACTTAAATTTTACGAAACTAAAGGCTTGTAGATAACTTTTTGGTTGATTAAATAACGTAAACTTTTCCCCCCAGTATACGTAACTGTTACTTGCAATGTTTACTAGGTGTTCATAATAAAAGATTTAATGTCACTAAGAAGACGGTCTAATATAAAATAACCACACAATCGATCACAGACGTGGCATATAACAAAAATTATTGGAGAATAACTACCTTAGTAGTTATTCGTACAGTCAGAAATCGAATGAGTGATCATCGATCGATCTCGCGTGAATCGGAAGTTTTTCCCCAACCTGAACTTGATTATTTCTTCCTAAAATCGCTCTATTATTAGCCTGTTAATGATACGATAGAATTTATTCGCCAGGCCCGTAAGAACAGTTTGAATCGCCGACTATTCAAAGACAATATTTTGCCACGATGCAGTCCTTGAAAATCTTGCAATCTTGGAATCTGTATGCAATCCCGTGCAATCCCTATGCAGTCTTATACAATCCCTTGCAACGTCACGCCCACATACAATCTTGCAATTCTACAATGTGGTATACAGCAATCACAGTGTTGATTGATTGACATTTCACTTGATTTCATTGAATAGCATTTCAGAACTGTTACTTTTAAATGTTTTTATCCTGATAAAAGTAATGTTTTTAAATGTATTGAAAACATACACCAGCTATTATCTCTATTGTAATTAGTATTAAATGACGACAGCCACTTCTACCAATTTGAAATGCTGAAAAAATTTATTAAAATAGGTAGTGCATTTATGTTGGCAAAATGCACAGGTCATTTGAAAAACTTTTGAGTTTTTTTCACGAATTATCCAGATCGGGGAAAATAACACTACCGATAAAAACATCTTAATAACGTTGTTTGTGATAAGTAAAAGTCTTTCTGTGTAAAGTTTTAAAGTCAAATGTTCCGTGAATAAAAAGAACAAAAGAAGTAGTTGTAAAAAATTCTACGGCATTAAAAATGACAAAATTATCAGAGGTAAAGAGTTACACATTTACACATTTTTTAATTTTTTAATTTAAAAACGGCAAATAAGGGGTAAACCGTATTATTGCTCAATCCATTTTTGATAATTTTCTTACAAAAAATTACTACAATTCGTTTAATTTAAATATTTAGTCATTTTTACGTATTATTCAGATCGGAAACGTGGTTCGGGTCACTCTTCCCTATATGATAGATTAGGTTTACGTTATAAAATTGTAAATGAAAACGATAATGAAGTATTTTTTTAACACATTTGTCACAATCTGTTGAGATATACTGGAGTATCGGAAATCGATTATATAATACTCTGATATTGGGAAGCAGACATGCTCTTCCGGTGAGTCCCGGAATTAATTAACTTACCGCTGACAAACATTGGCTAGTGAATTTTTTAAACGATTGTCGTTGATTGTGTATCGGGAAACTGCGCAAGTGTACACACACGTTGCGCGGCGCAATAATATTCCTAATTGAAGCACTTAATGCCCGATGGCGTCGATATTCCAATAATTCACCCCATTCCTGTCGCGAGGTCTAATGGTGTGAGGTGTAAGGGTTCGATTCCCATGGGATGCGGTCCTTCGATTCTACAGCAATGCATCACTCTGTCCGCAGCCCCGTAACTCACCTACGCACACGTATAACATATACACCAACACCGAGAATCCCACAACTTTAGTGTATGGTGGCTTCTGTTATATGTGGAGTCGTGGACACACATGGTCAATAAATACGCACATGACTCGAGAAGGGTAGACTATGGAAAGACAGGGTCCAACAGATATATGACCCTAGTTGAACGACGTCTCTAATCTAACTGTTCTGGACAAGATACACCGTGGTGACCAAATGTAGGAACATCAGTTCTAACTTCGGCGCTGGGGCTTAGCAGATTGAAGATGCTATGTGACTTCGGCGATCAATCAAGATATACCAACTTCTAAGGACCAACTCTCTTGGCCTCCGAAGGCCTTTACGCATTTGCGGTAGTGGGTTTGAATACTCGAACCTCGACATAACCTTTCTGCGGTTTGGATTCCTTCAACATTATGGAAGTTAACTGTGTATCTATTTAATTAGGGAAGACTATCACGATGCTACAATGAAGCATTAAATCAGAACTTCTGTCCAGAGCAATACCTCTATTATCTATTGCACACTTCCAAACAATTATAAATCATATAGAGTTACTCGAAAGTTTTGGTATATGTCAGGGAGTTTTTAATTTCATTTTGCAGCTAGTTTCGAGGCAGTGCTGCGTGCTTCAACCAGTTGACTGATTAACAAATGATAAACAAATAAAAAACAGTTAAATTGTCCAAAGAACAATTCGTTGGCCACTTAAAACAGTAAAAACAGTTAAAACAGATAAAAAAGTTAAAACAGCAAAAACGAATAAACTATAAAAACAAATAAAATGTTAACCAATTAATCAGCTGAAGTACAAAAATGTTAAATTTTCTTGCGGTTGGTCAGTTAACTAATGCATATGTATAAGTTATAATGTGAAGCAATTCTATAACGAAATTTACATCGTAGGTGACCAATGTAATTTGGTTATGATTTGAGGATGAATAAAGCGTAAACGCAGTGCGAATAAGAGTGACTTGGAGATCTTCTTTGAGGAGCTCCGATTCGTACGTAGTTAATAATAGATACTTTTAAAAATATGATTATTAAAAAATGAGATTATTTATAAAATTGCATGTATACAGAAAGGATAGGTCATATAGAGATTTTGAGCCCATAAATTAAAAGTGTGGAAAATTCCTGCTGCAAAGAAGGTCTTTCAAATCTTTAGAAATATAGAAATTATACCAGCCATAGTTATAGACATTAATTAAGGTATATCATTATACAAACACATATTGCAGAATTGCAAGATTGTATGAGATTGAAAAGGATTACGCGAGATTACATAAGATTGCACGGGATTTTAAGGGCTTGCAAGAGATTGCAAGATTATCAAAGATTGCTACAGATTGCAAGATTGTATGGGATTGCACGCGATTGCAAGCTAGTCTCTAAAATGTATTGCATGGAATAAAGATAACTTTGAAATTGAATAATATGATTCACATTAAAACTGCATTGATTTATAGCTCGTTGTCAAAGAATTGTGCAATTCAAGTCCCGACAGTTTTACACATTTCTATTATTTAATTTTTGTTTGAATGCAACTGGGATAAAGTACTTATATCGAAGTAGTTTTTGGTAAAGTTTAAAAATTTTAGATGCCTTTTTTTAGAAATGGGAAATTAAAATATAGTCAAAATGTCCACTCTGTAACCTGTCTCCAAATACAGATTCACAAACTAAAATTAAGAAATAATGGAAGAAAATTTTTATAAATGATTTATACTCATAGGAGTCATTTGTATTGGGTTAAAGAATCTAAAAATTATGAATAGAGATTAATATTTTAGAATTAAAGTTGTTTATAAATTTTAGAAGTCTGTCCCTGAAGTTCACTCGGGGGTCTCTCGGTAACCCTCATATTTTAGGTTAGATCTCAAAAAAAATCACTTAAAAAATCTGAAAGAATCAAAAACTCATTACTGTCCTACGCAAATGCTCATATAAGCATAAGTATGTTCATTGTTTGCAACTTAAAAAATATCAAAAAATTATACACCGTACAATTTATAATAATATCCACTCTGTAACACATTTTTAAACAATGGTAATAAAATAAAAATGTATTTAAAAATCTGGAAACATAGTCACTAATTTAAGAGATCAAGAATCATTTTTGTAGCAAGGAGAAATAATTTACAGGCTAGGAAGGTCACCGAGAGGACATTCAATAAACGCAGAAACATACATTTCAAAATTATGTTTTAAACATTTCAAGTAGAGATATAATTTTTTTGAATAGTGTAAGAATTTCTCTTTTTGCGCTCTATCTATGTATCCAGATATTTTATTACATTTTTTATTTCATTAACATTGTTTAAAAATGCGTTACATAGTGGATATTATTATAGAGCACTAAAAAAGAAATTCTTACACTATTTTAAAAAAATTATGTCTCTACTTGACATATTTTAAAAATAACTTTGAAATGTATGTTTCTGCGTTTATTGAATGTCCTCTCGGTGACCTTCCTAACCTATAAATGATTTCTCCTTGCTACAAAAATGATTCTTGATCTCTTAAATTAGTATTTTCTTCCAATTCTCGATTATAAATAATGAAAAAAAATTCTTTAGCTAGTTCTGAGAAGTTTGTATTTTCACAAAATAGATAGTCCAAATTTCATAACTTTTTGGCAACGATCCATAAATGGGTTTTGATAAAATAAGCAGGCAAACACAACAAAAATCAAGATGAAAGTGCGCTGGTGTTAGTTTGTTCATTCTGATCAATTTGCACGAATTATGCAATTCATTTTGTGCTTGAGTTCGGATTTATTTTTTGAACTCGAGTTCTTTATGCACTATAAATTTAATAACAATTCGTACCAGTTCGAGTACCATTGGACAGTTTAATAATTCGAGGTAAAATATTCAACGTACGCAATTAATATATTTTACCCCAGTCCTGATAATGCAATCATTAACACCAAGAAAATTTTCAATTTTAGTCTCACCAACACACACATACTCCACGGTTCTCTCATATACTGCACATGTGCAAAATCCTACACTAGGGATCACGTCCCGGGACGCAACCGACACCAGAACTCAATAAGCTGCAAAAAAGACTTGTTCAAGATTGAAAATAGTAATTTCGCTAACCAGTCTACAAAAAAAATCACTTAAAAAATCTGAAAGAATCAAAAACTCATTACTGTCCTACGCAAATGCTCATATAAGCATAAGTATGTTCTGAATAAGAAATGTATGAATAAGAATGATTTTTTTTAGATTTCAAGAAATAATAATTTCAAACTTAATTTTTAACCATAGTTATTTTACGTTAAATATCGTTCGATAATGACAGAAATCAATTCCTGCCATTTCTAGTAGAACTTGGTTTGGTTTGAATTTTTAAATTGAAATATTCTAAAATTAACTCGAGTTTCATTTTTCTTTTAGTCTATATATAAATTTTTGATCGTTGACTCGAAGTTTTGGATTGTCTCCAGGTTTTTCAAACTCAAAATTTTGTATCAACCTGAAAACTAAAAGTTTAGGTCCACCAGAAACTTTGGACTTCTTAGAAAAATTTATTGAGAAAAGGATTTTAAAGTACATACCAATTGTGCCTGAAATGCATTAATTAATGCCTGATCTCCACCCTGGAAACGCTTTATTACCTTTGCTACTTGCGATTCGGTATCTAAAAAAATAAGTTATCTCAATAATTTTCTTTTATTAAAAATTTATTACACCAAAAAAACCATTAAATATCCCCAACTACACTTCTAACTTCTAATGAATTTGCTATACTAAAAAATTATTTTTATTTCAGGGCAAAAGTTCAACTTTTATTAATGAAAATTGTTGAAAAAATAAAAATCTGGTAAAGCTATTAAATTTTATTTAAGTAATAAGTTCATTGTTGAAGAAATAAAAAGAATAAAGTACTCACCACTGGGTGCTTCCTCCTATGCCCGACCTCCATCCTTGAGCTGCTAGCTCCTATATCCTGGCTGACCCTGGAACTGTACTCTCGCGTCGCTTCTCTGATCATCTTCCGGAATTCTACATTCGCTCGACGCCATACTCATCACCAGCAGTAATCGGTTGGCTTCACCTATAGCGTAATTTTGACTCCGGAAAACCTGCCAAACCGCAAATTTTCCCCCTACTCGTGATTTTCACAAAAAAATTATATTTTCGACCGTCTACCGCCCGGCTTTTCTTGATTTTACGAAAGCAATGACGGTTTATCTGTGAAAATCAGTATTAGACATGACGGAGGATAGAAATTAGGAGGAAAAACAAGAAAAAGTGGGAAGCGTCCATGACGTGTTCGACAATGAATGACGCCACAGAGAACGGGGGGCACAGGCACGTAATTCGTAACTCGCGCCAGAAAATGATCACTATTCTTAACAAATTCTTGAGATTTCACTCCAAATTTAACGATTTACGAAAAATTTACGTGAATTTATCAAAAAAATCACTTTCTTGTAGTAAAAAACGAAATAACGCGTGTTAAACTGATGGCGGTTCAACAAAGAATTATGAACAACAACGAACTTTTTAGTGGATGGAGTCGGTATCGAACTTTTTATGGCAGGAAGTGTATAAGGGTCGTTGCCAAAAAGTTGTGAAATTCAAATTCCGACAGTTTTACATTTTCTTATGATACTTCTGTTATTTAATATATTTTTAGAATACCACTGCAACAAAGTACTTACATCGAAGTAGTTTTTGATAAAGTTTCAAAATTTGAAGTGCCTTTCTTCAGAAATGAGAAATTAAAATATAGTCAAAATGTCCACTCGGTAACCTGCACCCAAATACAGATTCACAAACTAAAATTAAGAAATAATGACAGCAAAATTTAAAAATGATTAACACTCCAACGAGTCATTTGTAAAATTAAATAATCTAAAAATTATGAATAAGGGTAAATATTTTAGATTCAAAGGTGTTTATAAATGTTTAAAAATCTGTCCCTGAAGTTTCATGTTCACTCGGTAACTCTCATATTTTAGGTCAGATCTCGAAAACAGTCATTTAAAAAAATCTAAAAAAATCAAAACCTCATTACTTTTAGTCCTACGCAAGTGTTCATATAAGCATAAGCATGTTCATTGTTAGCAACTTAAAAAAATGTCAATAAATTATGCACCGTACGATTTATAATGATTTGCACTGGGTAACCCATTTTTAAACAATTTTAATAAAATAAAAATGTAATCGAAAATCTGGAGACACACCGAAAAAAAATTGTTTGCGAGAAATAACTACCATGCTCTTGTCAAAATGAATCTAGTTGAAACAACAAGAAATGCAGTTTAAGAAAGTCATGAGCATAGAGTTAATCCTATAATTACATAATTTGGTCAAAAGAATCCCAAGAAAACTATTTGAAATTAGAAGGATTCAATTTTAAAATAATTATGAGCATATAAAGTTAACTTACATAAACTGGTCAAAGGAAAACAGAGAAATTAGTTGAAATAACAAGAATTCCAGTTTAAAGGAATCATAGGCATAGGCATAGGCACTAAACATAAACAAATAAAGTGACTCCTACTAATACAAACCTTGTTAGAGTAAAGTAACATAACATATAGTTATAATATAATATTATAATACATACCGTAGAGTGGGGCTATTCGCGCATGGTGTGGCTGATATGTACAACTTACTTTAAGTATATTTTTCAATATGATAATGGGGATAAAAATAATAATCTTCTAGCATATAAGATTTAGAAGAACTTCTACTTCACCGAGGATGAGGGTGAAGTTTTATGCGACCTTTGTACAAGCATTGAAAATGTTGAAATATGTGGGTGCATTTTAAAAAATTGGTTACACCTCCAAACTTTGTATCAGTTCAATAGTTTAAAAGAAATAAAAAAATTTCTGTTGCCCGTGTTTTTATTCCAAATTTAAATGATGAAAGGAATTCGTTCCATAAATTCGAGTTTGTGTTTTCATTAATTAGTTCAAAGGAGATATATGAAAATTCGAAGATCGGCGGTACAATTCGACTGGTTCAGCATGTTATATTTTCTAATTTTTCAGTTTTGTGCAGTCGGGTATTGGTTTCTTTTTTAATTATTTCAAGTATAAGTCAAAGTGTTATCTTCAAAAAGTTATCTGTAATTATTAATTTTTTAATATAGAGCTAATTTTTTTGTTTCCCAGATAGATAGATTATAGATCAGTTAAACTGCTTAGTTGAGGGTGGCCAGTAAATTAAATGATTAGATATGACTTTAGAATCCTAAATGTATGTTATGTTCAACAAATTATAGATCCTCCTACAAATATATTTAGTTAATAATAATGTTGATGTTTAATTGTTTAATTAATCTTTTTTTTCATACTTTATGATCAGAAAGTATTCTTGAATAGTTAAGTAATAATTCTAAATAGAAGTTAAGTATTAAGAATTGTTTTATTCATTCAGAACATAAAAAACAATAGTTGTACCTATTTAGAAGATCGGCGGTACAAAAAGGTACAACTTTTTAATAATTATTATTAGTAAGTAGAAAATTATTTAAATATCTAAAAATTATTGATTCTCTTCCGAATTCAGTTCTCTGTCTGTAAAATGAAAAAGCTGAAAAAAATTTTCTTGCGCGTAAGGTTAAAAAAACCTATATAATATATAAAATATATAATATAAAATATATATAATAAACCTATATATA
>JBAGKK010488442.1:0-16081 GCA_037177015.1 Euceroptres primus
ATATATTAATTTCGAGAACTTTCATGAAAAATATTATTAATTAAATCTAATAAAACAATTTATTATCTCGCATCAAAATAATAGACGTTGCATTAGTATAATAGATTTTATTTAAATTTTATCACAGTTGAATTTATAAAATATTTATATAACTTTGATGAATTTTAAATTATATCCCACTTGATTAAAAACAATTAAGTTTAAGAAAAGATTAAATATCTTACTTAGATTGCTAAATTTAAAATTCTCCAAATCATAAGATTCGACAGCTTTCCAGATCGAAAGTTTATTTGTAATTTATATATTCATTATTTTTTACAGCAAAATTTTATTTCTCACGCTTTTAATTTTCAATTCATCAGCGATCTAATTTTTAAATTTTCAAATCACCAAATTTTTCAATTTTCCCCAGACTTTTATTTCTATCTACTGATATTAATGATTCCAAACTTTCCCTTTTTTAAAAAGAAAAATTTGGAAAAATGGAAAATTAAGTAACGAAAGAAGAAAAATGAAGTATTTAGAAATTTTTTAGATTTGGAAAATTGAAATCTAGAATGTTGATCAATTAGAAAATGTGGAAAGTGGATAATCTTAAATCAGATAATATGAAGCGTTTTAAATTAGAAGATAAGAAGGAAAATTGAGAGCGATAATGTTTAGAAATGTGAAATTAGTACATTAGCTTTTAAAATTCGAAGAATGGAAAGTAAACAAGATTTGAGATTATAAAATTAGGAGAATATGGAAAAAGAGATTAATTTTTAGCTTTCAAAGTTTTAAAATTTTATTATAATGTTTGAAATCTCATTGAACATCTTAATTTCGAGAATTTAGAAGACGAAACTTATAGAACGATGTTACATTAGAAAATTTACAAAGTGTAAAATTAAATAATTTGAGAACAATCTTTGAAATCTTCTAGTTAATTTTGGAACTTTGGAAAATTGGAAAATGAAAACTTTACAATTGCCGAAGTTGAAAAACAAATTAAGGAAGAAATCGACTAGAAAATAAAAAGGAAATTTGGGAATTAAAATACTTGAATATTTTAAATTTGAAAAATGGAATATGAAAATTATATGTGTAATGGTGTATGAAAATTATAACATTTGCTGTTGTAACTCTAAGATTATTTTATATTTTATACTGCGAAATATTGACTGAAAATTTTTCATCATGGAAATTTTCGCAATAGGCTTTTTGAAATTTACAGAATTTTAAAATTAAAATTAAAATTTGCACAACGTCTTTCTATACGAGATTTGAAAACACAAATTATTGTAGCATTTGGTTTTCCCTTTTCTGAAATTTTACTTAATTTTTGTTTTTATTAGAAACTGGTTTTCATTGTTGGGATTCAATAAAATTGAAATTGAATTGAATTGAAATTGGCATTAGAAAGTGCATTTACTTAAATACTTAAATAACTAAATACTTCAATTTTACTTAAATTTTAATATGGTGTTCAATTTCAGAATGGATTTAAATAACTCTCAAGACTGATTTTAGAATTCAATGAGAATTTTCTTTATAGACGTTGTAAATAAAATTGATATAGGCATTTGCTCGGGTTATCGGACATTGAATGCATACCTTATTTGTATCTTGATTAATCAGCTTATATTAAAAACAAGTACCTATTAGAATAATTTTGGAAAAGGTCTCGAAAAACTTAGAAAAGTTTTTTAAAGCTTTTTTAAAATTTTAAGAAAGGTCCTTGAGAACCTGGAAAACACCAAGAATTTTCGAAAATTGATTAAATTCTGTTTTTTTAAGTCACCAAAAAAATATAAATTTCAGGTCCTCCGAAAAAATTAGCCTGGAATTTCAAACAAAAACAATTCTTTTGGAAAAGACCTAGAATTGAGTTTCTAGTTTTTGGTTGAAATCTCTTTTTTTTCAGTTTGTGCCTTTTATGGCTGAAAAATTCTGGAAACAAAATATTTTAATAATTCAAAAAGAAAAGTTGTGATCGCAATAAGTCGTCTTCTTAGCTAAATGTTAATCTGTATCTCTCGCATCTCTAATAATGGCAAAAAATTTTCAGAGCATAAAGAGCGAGACGTTTCGCTGGGTGCAAATGCATTAAAGCTAGTCGAATTATTACGCGGTGTAGTATTATTCAATGTTGAGAGTACATGCTTGGATGTGCGTTATGAATAGAGCGCCTATATACTTCATGTTTCAACTCATAATTAAAAGTCGACGACCGATATATACCGGGTGATAATATATTTTACTCGTTTTACCTGTTCAGGTATTCTGTTTTTTCAAAACAAGCTCTTATCTAATGGAACTTGTACCTACATTCATTGAATTCACTTTCATGTAAAATGAAATATCGATCCTGCTGGACTTATTAAATATTTGCATCAGGAAATGAGAAATTTTTTGACACAAAAGGTTTCAGTATTCTGAAATTAAAAGAAATCAATATTGTGATTTGTAGAAAGGATTTGAAAAACTGGTTTTTAATATTGAAAATTTATCAGAAAGCAAAATTGCTACAACAGAGATTTTCTTGTAGCAAAAATCCAAATTGCTACAAGAGAGATTCTTTTGTAGCAATTTTTGAGATTCTTTTGTAGCAATTTTTGAGATTCTTTTGTAGCAATTTTGCTTTTTGCTACAAGAGAATCTCTCTTGTAGCAATTTAGCTTCCTGGTAAATTTTCAATATTCAATATTTGGTAGTTTTTCAATTTTGTTTTATGGTAAATTTTCAAAATTAAAAGTCAGGTTTTCAATTTACCAGAAAGCAAAATTGCTAGAAGAGAGATTCTCTTGTGGCAATTTTGCTTTTTGGGAAATTTTCAATAATTGAAAACCAGTTTATCAATTCTTATTTCCTCAAATGTTTTTTTTTTCACTTAAAAAAAATTATTATATCCAGTTTTCCAGGATATCTGTAGTTTCGTTTGTTTTGTAGACCAGCAAAGTGTGTATTGTCCATACAGGACGTTTATAGGAAGTCGTGGGGTTCATATCATAGAAAGAGAAGCGGGGAAGTCATGGTATCTCGCCACGTCCCTGTTCATCCTGTTGCTCTCGTTTGCAGTACGTAGTACCGTTTAAACAACAAAGCACATAGTGCCGATGAAATAGTGCATTCCCCTAAAAATAAACAAAAAAAAAAGAAAAAAAAATCGCGAGTGTAATTACGAAACAGGATTGTATTTTAAAAGTCTCTACTTTCTTGTAATGTAGTTGCTGCTTTAAATTTAAAAGTGCAGTGAGACATGTCCTTTAAAAGTCCCACAAACTGCATTCAGAATGAGGATTATTTTAAGTCTCTACTTTTTGCTCTGCTCAATTTTTTATCTAGTTCGAGCTTAATGAACTTTTATAACAAACTACTGTCCTACTTTAAAACGGTGAACAAAGAAATTAATTAATTAAAATATTAGGATTTCTGGGGACGACAATTTTTAATATTTGAGTGTTTACTCTGTGACTGACTTATTTATTTGTCTAGGAACATCGATAGAGGAGAGAAACAAGACATCGAATCGATGAGAGGCAATTTAAAAGTCATTCTGGAAACTTGAAGACACCAGTTTGATGTGGATAAAAAGTAGGGTGAATTTTATGCGAAGGACGATCCTCAATTCGCGTTCCCCGTACGATGTGGGACATTCGTTGATTAGATGAATGGTTAAGGCGAACTAGTCACAGAGGGGAGAAGCCAAACTCTCGGGGATGGAATGAAAGAACTGAGTACACTCGTTGAATTTCAGTTTTACGTATAATTTTTTTAATTGAAAGTTTCCGAGGTCTGTCTGTTTGCTCACAAAAAAAAATATTATTTCTGTTTCGAAAATACAGGATGCTGTGGGATGAAGAGTTTATTTTTGTGGTAAATGAAAAAGAGAGTTTATTTTGAGATTTTATTGCTCCAATTACTCAACCAGTTATATTTCTTTTTTTAAATTCCTAGGTGGGTTTATTTTATTCCATTTATTCTTCTTCAAATATACAATATGTTCGACAGTAGTTGAAAAATGTAGAAAACGATTTCTCGTAATTTTTGCCAGAAAGGAATGTTGGTAAAATCGGATTTGCTTCACACGCATTTTTAAAAAATACTAAAATAATAATTGTTTCAGTAGTAAATCCTTTCTGGGTCTAGGAGGCCATAAAATTTTTTTGAGCATCGAGAGCAGTAGAGCAAGAAGTGTTGAAGCTTGAACAGGTTTCGTAAGACAAAATCTGTTTACAAGCACTTAAAAAGAGTTTTCTTCTTTATACCCGCATGTGAAAATCTCGTTGTGCAAAAACGTCGTAGTGAAAGGATTGAACGCGCTAAAATAATTTTCAAGACTCGCTCCTTATTACTCAGCACAAGTGCGTACACAAAGTTTAACTGTACTAGTTCCTTCCTGACGTTAGGGCAGAATTTGTGCTAAAATTCAAGTATCTGCTTTCTTGAAAAAAATTCGTTGTAAGTTTTGAGGAAGTTCTGAGGTGCTCTTTTCAGAGAGGCGATTCTTCTGCTTTACAGTCCAGTGATCGATTAGGAACTCGGTGAAGTGTGTCGATGTTTGGAAATGTTTCTGGTAGAGGGAAAAATAATCTATTCCCGACAAAGTGTCGAGTGATGAAAGATTCTGCGAGAAACGAAGACGCCTTGACTCGATTCAACACTGAAATGAGGAAGCTGAGGTCAAGCACAAATCGATCTAGCGACTCGTTGCTATTTGCGAGTAACAGATCTATTAGGACAATTTTAGAAAATCAGAGGAGATCTAAAGGTCAGGATGTTTATGGATGCAGGGAACGTGAACGAGATTCTGCTCAACGACATTCCATCGCTTACGAGAGCTTATCACGGTTTGAATTTTTTAAATTCTTATAACCAAGGGTTGTTTTCTCTAATTTTGTACTAAGAGCTCCAAAAAGCAAGAAGAGTTAGATTTACTTTCCATACAATCTTGGATCTGTAATTATAATTATGCAGATAATACAATATTTCATTGAAAAGTCCAATTAAATATTTTATTGCTCCAGTGGTTATAATTGAGAGACCACTTGTGTTTCGATGATTGCTTACCATTTTCAGGTGGCAGCAGGTCTGAAAAAAACTTAGAAATCATGGAACAGTTGGGGAATTTTCTGTAAAAGGAAATTTAAATTTAAAAAATGAATATCAAAAATCCTTTTTGAATTGTAATTTTTAAAGAATATTTCAAATATTAAAATTTCCATCTGGTCCGAAATAACAAAAGATTTGTTGCTAAACAAGTAAATGATCTAAATTCTGAAAACAAAAATTAATCTGGGTAATTTTATTAGATTTTATTGTATCTTTCTCTCTTCTTCTATAAAATTATCCAGAAAAGGAAAAGCTCAGGATTATTGAAATTGGAAATCTGTGACATCTGATTCTGATCTTGTAGAATATGTAGAACTTTAATCTCTGACTTATAATATTTAGTGTCCATACTCTTAAATCTTTAGATAATTCTAAAGTCATAAAATTTTGTTAGATCGATAATTCCTGCAGAATCGTTAAGTGGATTGCAAATAACCTAAATTAAATATGTATCAACTACATCGATATCTAATTTTAGTGTCGTAAAGGATAGTTTATTCATTTCATTTTCACTCATGTATTTATGAACTTAAGCTTATGCATTATATCCTATAAAATCTAATCCCCCTAATAAAAACGTGACATTTTACAGATCCTAATCTGGAGGAGAAATCCTCTGAGAAGATGCTGCAAAAATGAAATTTCGAATAAAGTATTTATTTGCAAAATTTCCAATTCTAGATCTTAAAGATTTCTATTTTCTGATTGCAGCGAAGTCAGCATATCATCTGCCCGTGCATCGGTGATGGTTTATGACGACGTGAACAAAAAATGGGTGCCAAGTGGCAGCTCCTCGGGGCTGTCAAAGGTGCAGCTGTATCATCACCAAGTCAACAATACTTTTCGCGTAGTAGGCCGTAAACTCCAGGACCATGAAATCGTCATCAACTGTGCGATCCTCAGGGGTCTCAAATATAATCAAGCCACTGGAACGTTTCACCAGTGGCGAGACAACAAACAGGTCTATGGGCTCAATTTTTCCAGTAAAGACGATGCTGATGCCTTCGCTAAAGCAATGCTCCAAGCTCTGGACGTAAGCATCTCATAAATCAACATCTTTTACAAAATAACTTTACAGGACTGATTTTGATCAAGTAGTATCTTTAATTCTAAATTAGAGCTCTAATTCAAAGAAGTATCTTTAATTCTAAAGTAGTAACTTTAATTCTAAAGTAGTATCTTTAATTCTAAAGTAGTAACTTTAATTCTAAAGTAGTATCTTTAATTCTAAAGTAGTATCTTTAATTTGAAAGTAGTATCTTTAATTCTAAAGTAGTACCTTTAATTCTAAAGTAGAGTCTTTAATTCTAAAGTATAGTAACTTTCATTCTACAAAGTAAATTCATAAAGAAGCAGGCCTGCCAGCGAGTCACTTTTTTTAAGAAGAGGTAACTTTTAGTTTTTTTCTCTAAATTTGGTCACTTTTTCCACTTTTAAAAAAATTGTCTCACTTTTTTTGTTGAAAATATAAATCACTTTTGAAAAAATTCTGCTCTCCGATGAAACTTATTGCCATGCTGAAATGTGACTTTGTCACATTCTAAAAATTTATAACTCGAATGCTAATACGTAATACAGAGATCACAGTCAGTCTCCTATTCCCCCCCTTTTTTTTACCTATTTCCCCCCTATTATTCTCACGATCCTCTAAATTCTCTTTATTTGCGAATTTCATTCCTTTTTATTCAAAGTTTCAATTAATTTTCCGACAGTCATGAGAAATAGAAACTTATGAAGTTCAAAAACTCTTAAAGTTTTCTGAAATTTTCCATAATTTGCCAATTTTCAAATCTTCTAAACTTTTCCATAACTGAGTAAGATTTTCTGTTTTTCCCAAAATCATTTAGAATCCTCAAAAATTTAGAAAAGACTCTCAAAATCTCCTAAAATTCTACAAAATCTACAAAACTTATTTGAAATTTGTTAAAATTCTAAAGAAAAATCTACACTGTCCGATAGTTCTCCAAAATCTTCCAGACTCTTTCAAGATCCTCCAAATTCTCCTCAAATTTTACATAATTTTCAAAAAAAATTTTGAATCTGTTAGAATTCTCTAGAATTTCAGACTGATTCATAATCTTCCAGACTGTCTCAGAGACTTCTTAATCGTAAAATAAATTTTCAAAATATTATAAACTGTTCCAGAATCTTCTAAAATTCTCTGAAAGATTCTGAACTCTTCCATAACCTTATAAAATCTTCTAGGGGTATCCAGAATTTTCCAGAATCAGAATCCTCTGAAATCTACAGAAAACTCTCGAAATTTTCCGAAATCATTTATAATCTTCAAAACTTATCTGAAATTTCTAAAAAGTTTTTAAAATATTCAAGATTGTTCCAGAATCTTCTGCAATCTTCTAGAGTCTTCTGGATTGTTTCATAATCTTTTACAATTTTTTAGGTTCCCCTATAATAATCTTATGAGATCCTAAAGAATATCCTAAAATTCTTTAATATTCTACAAAATATGCTAGAGTGTTTCAGAATCTTCTAAAATCCTCAAGAATATTATTCATAAAATTTTATAGATTTTTTAAAAATCGAGCAAAAAAGATCTGGAAGAGACTAGAAGATTTTAGAAGTTTATGACAGAATTCAAACGATTTTTGAGAATTCTAAAAGATTCTAAAACAGGTTAGAATATTTTTGAAAATTATAATAGATTCTGAAGTATACAGTACCGGTCACAAATATGAGACTACTTGTTTTTTGTGAGATGCATAAGTTCTCCTAATTTTTATAATCAACAAGATAAAATTTTGCCCACAAAATAATATGAAAGCTATCGAAATTCTGCGTAAAATAAGTTCAAGATGAAGTGATTTTGTCAATTCTTTAAAAAAATAATGCAAAAATAGTGTATTTTTCGACTTTTTCAAAAACTTCCAATAACTTACGAAATAAATAACATTTTTTAATGCCCTTAGGTTTATTTCAAAGATAAATCTCCATAGAATTTCATGAATGAAGAGAACTCTTCAATTTTTTCCCTCGATTCTGCCAAAGACTGAACTTAGCTCAGAAAAGTTGTAAAACTTCAGTAATGTATAATTTTTTAAATGAGCCCAAGGATATTAAAAAATGTTAATTATTTCGTAAGTTATTGAAAGTTTTCGAAAAAGTCGAAAAATGCACTACTTTTACATTATGTATTTTCTTACAGAATTGACAAAATCACTTCACCTTGGGCTTATTTTACGCAGAATTTCGATAGCTTTAATATTATTTTTGGGAAAAAATTTTATCTCGTAGATTATAAAAATTAGGAGGACTTATGCATACGATAAAAAACAGGTGGTCTCATATTCGTGACCGGTACTGCATTTGAAAATTTTAGAAGATTTTAGAAGACTCCGAAAAATTTTGATATCTCTGTAAGAGTTCAAAAAAACTTGGTAGATTTTAGACGATCCTAGAAAATGCTTAAGGATTTTAGAAAACTTTGGAAGAATTTGGAAGCCTCTGGAAGTTTTTAAAAAATTCAAAGAACCCAAAAAGATTTTAGAGGATTTTGAGGGATTTCAGAAGATTTAACGAATCTACAAGTATTTTGAAAATTTAAAATAGGTATTCCAGAAGAGCCTAAAAGTTGGTCGAAAGTTATAGAAGATTTCATGAAGGATTTTATAAAATCCTGGGGAGTTTCAAAGGTTTTGAAAGTCTAGAAATTTAGCAGCCGACAATTTTTATATTTACATAACTGAGATAATTTTTCCTCCTTCTTGTTATACGACAATAAAGTTCAAAATCTAGGGATGAGATTTGTCAATCAAATTTGAGTTTTTTAAATAAAAAAGTTGAATTTATTAATATTTACTTGCTTCGTTCGTATTTTTTAAAACAAAAAATTTTCCTCTTTTTCGAAAAAGAGATTCATATTTTCCCTAAAATTGAACTACATACATACTGAACCGCTGTGATCTCTGATGTAATAAAATGCCTAAATTATTTTTGATTCTTGCTAAACTTATTTTTCGTGTTATTCATTGATTTATTATTTCATTTATTTCGAGACTTTGGTCACTTTTTTTTGGAAAACAATCGTCACTTTTTCATCTGGCAGACCTGAAGAAGCCATTTTTCGATAATGAGAGTAATCATCCAATTGAATTCAGAGTTTTTCCAATATTTCGTTTGGTAAAGACTTGTCCTGCCGACCTTGTGTTCTACTGACTTAGTCTGACGCAATTTTACTTTTTTTCGTGGAAAAGAACGCATATTTTGCCATTAGTAGAGATCATCTAATTAGAGGGTCATCTTAATTGGAATTGTCGTCTTTAATTGAGTACTAATTGTTTGGGACACTGCGTAGGTGCTGAGTAACGGAAGCAACATATCAAGGAGTCTAGGTCCGACAGTCGCCCCGACAACACAACAGCAACCTGTCTACCAACAACAGCAACACCAGCAGCAACAAGCCACCGCACAATTCGATGAGGACATGGGATATAGGTACGTTTGTTTCATTTAAGCTTCTACTCTAATCGAGATGTAAGTGAAACACAGCAGAGGAATGTTTTATAAATTGAAAGGGAAGGATCTTTCTTTCTGAATGTTCAAGCAGACATTTAGTTCATTACGTCCTTCATTAGTTTTAACCCTTAAAGGACACACGTCCAAATAAGTCCATAAAGGACACATGGGGTCTCACTGACCCCACCGGCTTAAAATAGCTGTCAGATCAAAAGTAAACGATATTTTTGGCTAAAAAAATCATGAGTTATGTTGAATCAATACAAAATAGGAATAAAATATTTCCAAAGCCTCAGTGATAATTTAACTATTCGAAAAAAATACTTGAAAAGAAAAACATAGAAAATCGGATTTTTTTACGAAAAAATTCTTAACTTCATTAATTTTGGGTATTTCGTAATAAAAGTTTCTGGCATATACTCTACCAGTGTTGGGTATTAACTTGTTACAAGTATCTAAGTTACTGGAAAAGATGAGTTACTTGTATCTTTTGCAGTAACTTAGTTACTTTAAAAAAAAAGTAACTGTAACTTAGTTACTATTTTTACAATACCTTGTAACTTTAATTTTATAGTTACTTTTGAGTTACTTTGTAATTTTATTTCAAATTAATATCTTGTTGTTCACTTGCCAAAACATAACGGGTACTTTTTATTTTGACTCATGTCTATCTGTTTAAAAATTTTTTTAATTGGAGGGAGGGGGGTACAATTTAAAGTAACCTTAACCCTTTGATGCACAGCGTATCATATATGATACACCTTGGTTTTTGCAGTTTTTTATGTATAACTAAGTTATTTTTGGTACTATCAGATTGAAAAAATATTTTTTTTACTTCCTCAGAAAATTTGCGATGCTATATGCTGTTTTTCAGATAAAAAAATCATTATTAGTTTGCAAGAAAAAAATTTGAAAATGTCGAAAATTTTCGATTGTTTGATATTGATTTTTTTTTTGTTTCTTTAGATCTTAAAGTAGTCATTAGACGCAGGAAAAATTGTTTTCTCACATAAAAAAAATGTATGCCTGAAAGGGTTAAAAGGAACTTAAGTTACTTTCTCTAGTAACTGTAACTAGTTACTTTTTTAAAAAAGGAACTGTAACTGTAACTAGATACTTTTTATTGCAAAGTAACGTAACTGTATCTAGATACTTTTAATAGAGTAACTTACCCAACACTGTACTCTACAGATGCCACACTTTGCATAAAAAATTAGTCTGATATGGAGCATTGAAAAAAAGGTATTTATTTTCGAGTATGAATGCGGTAATTTTCTTGAAAAATTTTTTAATTTTTAATGTAAGAAATATAAGAAAATATTTCCGTGGGGTCACAGTGACCCCAAGTGTCCTTTAAGAGTTAATGGAGCGACAATTGCGGATAAGAATGTAGTTTCGAGTTCAAATTTTCTACCAATGCTTTCAGTACTAAAAATGTTGATAAATTATCTCCCTTTTTTCCAAGAATTATAATAAATAGAAACTTATGGAATTTAAAAACGCGTGCCACAATATTACAATTTTAGAGATTCAGAGTCTTCTAGAAACTTCAAAACTTTTTCCAAATTTTCTAACATTTTCTAGGCTGATTCTAAATCTTTCGGACTCTTTCAAAGTCTTTCAAAATTTTCCATAATCAAATCTTCTAAACTCCTCCATGACCATCTAATACCTTTTGGGTTTTCTAGAATATTTTCTAGAATCCTTTTTTCTGGGTTTTCCTATAATCTTATTAAATCTTAAAGAATCTCCCAAAATTCTTTAATATTGTAAAAAATATACTAGACTGTTCCAGAATCTTCTAGACTGTTCCAGAATATTCTGAACTCAAGAATTCTGCAAAATCTTGAAGAACCCTCTAAAAAAGACTTCCATACTCAAGAATCTTCTAGACTCTTTTCAAAATCTTCAAGAAATTCTCTAGACTTTACGAAACTCTTAAAAAAAAAGCCTAGAAGAGACTAGAAAATAGAAGTTTAGGACAGAATTCAAAAGATTTTTAAAGGATTCTAAAAGATTTTGAAAGAGTCTAGAATATTTTGAAAAATCATAATAGGTTTTAGGGTCCTTTTTGAAGGTTTTAAAACTCTGAAAAAGTCTGTACATCTCTGTAAAAGTTTTAAAAATCCTGGGAAATTTTAGAAAGTTCTAAACAATGTTGGAGGGTTTTAGAAGATTCAAGAAGAATCAAGAAATCTCTGGAAGATTCTAAAACGTTATAAAAAATCTTGAAGATTCTAGAGGATTTTGAAGGTTTTTGGGATATTTAACGAATGTACAAGTATTTGGAAAATTTTAAATACCATATAGAGTGGGGCTATTCGCGCATAGTGGGGCTAATATGTACAACTCACTTTAAGTATATTTTTCAATATGATAATGGGAAGGATTTTTTAAGATTCTGCGATTTTGGATAATTTTAGCGAACTCATTTCGGTAATTAGATTTGTTGAAAATTTTCAATTTTGGTAATTTCATAATTCAGAAATCTAAATTTTTGTCAACAATTTTAGCGGCCGAAAATTTTTATATGGCGTTAATTTTTAGTCGACAAATTAACTTTTATTGACTTTCTTGGTATTTTTAAAAGAAACAAATTTCCCCTTATTCCCCTTTTTCGAAAAAGAAATCCCCTATTTACCCTAAAAATGAAATTCTGAACCGCTGTGATCCCTGAAAATTGAAAGATTTTATATATAACATGTAATATTTCCCATTAAGAAACTCAAAATTCAAAATTTTGTTGTTATTTTCTTAGTTACTTTCAAAATTTAAACGGAAAATGGATTCGTTTTAAACTTCCATGCCACTTTAATCATTTTATATTAGGAGTCCGGAAGTTTTACATTTTGAAATCTCGATGACTTTAAGTTTTAATGTTTAAAAAATAATGCTTTAAAAGTTGGAAAGGTTCCCGGGAACTATAATTCTGTAGTGGAAAGGCTTAAGCGCTTAAGTCACATTTGAATAACGCATCTGAAGTTCACAGAATTTAATGATATTCAGGTGCTTTATTTAAATGTTAGTTAAGTGCTTATGCATTTTCTCCAAAGAATTATTATTATTATTATTATTATTATTATTCAAAAACCTTTGCACATCAGTATTTTTTTAAAATGAACATTTTATTCTTTAGGACTATGACAAGAGAAGACGTGGCTATAATCCAAGAGCGCAGAATGTCGCAGCAAAATCAAGGTAACATATAATTTGCAGCTCGTTCAATTCATCCGGAAACTGTCGCGTGCCATCATGAGACAAATTTTCCAGCAATTCTAACGATAATAATTGCTTTATTACATACTTCACAATTTCTAAAATTTCTACCAATTAGTAGGAGATTCAAACCTCTTACTTGCCCTTTATTCTTATCTTTCAATGTCTTTAATAATACATACAAACAATATAATATTATAAACAATATAATATATATTATTTATTAATTATTATATTTTCGAAACTATCTAATTGGAAAATTAATGCAAGTTTCTAACATATAAATCTAATTTAATGATAAAGTTATAAAATCTCTTGCTTAATGTTGCTACTGTGTTTGAAAACCCTGGAAAATATTTATTTTAAAAACACCCTGAAATAACTTGGAAAATGCAAAAGAATTACCGTAGAATCATCTAACTCAGGTTACTGTCCCATACTTCAGACACCTCTTTTTCTTGGATTTATACTAATTTTTTAATGTAAAATTTACTTCTGAGATGACTTCAGGCTTTGGGCTTTTAATTAATTTTACTTTTATACTATTCAATTATCTGGAATCAAAGATAAATTGGTGTCCGAAGTAAGGGACAGTGTCCGAAGTTAAGTGATTCTGCGGTATGAAAATATTCCAGGCAAGGAAAACCTGGAAGAGGACCTAAACTTAGAAATTGGAAAACTGTAGCATCTTTAACCCGTTGACTGTGTCATGGCGCATATATCGTCATAAAGCATGGGATTTATAGGTTATACACAGTCAACGAGTTAATCTCAAGCCATAGAAGTCTTTTAGTCAAGGTAAAATTGGAATCCCTTTGAAGCACAAAATTACCAGCCTTATTTCAATTTTGTTTATAGCAACGAATGGTCCTAACGCAATATCACCAAGTTGCCCGCCGACGGGGCCACAGCAGCAGCAATCAGGACACCACCGGACGTCATCAGCTCCACCAGCGCCGGCACCTCCACCCCAGCCTCAACAGATGCAGCCCCCAATGGTTTCAGCGGTCCAGCAAATGCCTCCCGTACCTCCACCACAGCCTCCAGCAGCTCCACCAGCCCCACCCTGTCCACCTTCCGGCACGATGATCGCCTTCAGCAATAACACCAACGTTCCAATGGCAGCTCCTCCGGCAATGAACCAGTACGCACAATCGCCATCCCAAACGAGCCACCCCAATCAATCGCAGTCCCAAATAGTCTATGCTACCAATCAGGGGAACCAGTACGGCGTGCCAGCCGCGCAGACCAATCAGTATGTCGGCGGCGGTCAAAATCAAATGGGCCAGTACTCGGGTAGTCAGAGTAGCTTGTACGGTACTAGCACTGGTCAGGTTTACGGTAGTCAACCTAGTCAAGGCAGCCAGTACGCGAGCAGTCAAAGCTCCCAGTACGGCAGCCAATATGGCAGTAGTAATTCCATTAATCAATACGCTACCGTTCCAAATCAGTATGCGACAGTTCAGTCGGTTCAGTCTGGAAGCAGCTCGAACCCGTACGGCACCCCGACGAACATTGTCAACCAGTATCCTGGTACCCATGTTAACACTTATGCTCCCGTTGGTAGCAGTGCTGGCCCACCGCCACCCCCGATGGGACCATCGCTCGGTCCGGCCGCACCACCTCCACCTCCGCCCCCACCGGTTCCAGACGCCAACAACCAGTCGGCAAACTCTGGGGAATCTAACTCCAACTCGGGGGGTGAAGTCAATTCTTTGGCGGCAGCCCTCCAGGCAGCGCGACTCAAAAAGAAACAGGTGAGTTTGTTTTGGTTTTTGGCTTGTATTTGATTAGATTTATGATTAGAAATATTTTACTGATAGCTTAGAAATTTAGAGGTGATAGGATTTGTACGAATGCAAAGAATAGGTGCAGCGAATCCCTCTAAAAGTGGGATTGATTGGTTGAATTTTCCTCATTACGAAAGAAAGGAATTTCACTTTTCTTTTATTTTCCCGAGTCTCGCTAAAAAGTGAGGAATTATAACTTGAGGGGTTGGACTGTAAATATAGTTTACAGCAATTCTGGAGCAATGGAACTTTTTAACGATTTTTTTTACAAAGTTTGTAGACTAAAAATCACTGCCTTTAACCTTGAACCCTTCTATTTATTAACAGAAAAAATTCTCATTCGATAAGAAAACTCAGCCAAAAAATGATTACCAATCATTTTCGGAATTTATCGAGGGGTTAACAACTGTGGAATTAGTTGTACAAGTGATCGGAATTATTATGGAATAACATATTGGAATTCTTGGTATACTTGGAATTCCTGGAACTAATAGGGAATTACTGGATTTATGGGAATTATGAAGGTATTCCGGAGTTATCAAGGAATTCCTGGAATTAATTAGGAATTACTGGAATTCCGATTTTGTTCATGCTTTTTATTAATTCGGAATTTATGGAAGTGCTTCCGGAATTCATTGGAATCATTATTTCCTAAAAACAAACTAATTCCAAGATCAAAAGTTTTGCAACAGAGAGTAATCATTAGGGTGGATCGAAAATAAAAAATGGCGGGAGCATAAAAGTTGTTACGCGTTACGACTAATAAAAAACCCTAATTACTTTTTGAAATAAAAACTGGTCCTAGGGTTTCGAAATAAGGTAAAACATTTTAAATTTTAGCAATTTAAAATTTTTTCCAACGGATTAAAAAATTATGTTATTTTTTTATATACAGTTTTTGGCATTAAATACTAATGAAAAATTAAAATTAAAAAAAAATATAATTTTTTTTTTTAATTGGATTTTTTTGAAAATGAGCAAAAATATTTTTTTAAAAGATTCTGTTAATTTTTATTAAAATTAAATTTTAAAAAAATATGCATTATGTAAGATATATCTTCAGTTCCCACTAAAAGAGCAGCTGATAATTTCCTGAGTCCTCATAAAAATGTCTTAGATTTTACAGTTGTTAAATAGAGTCATAAACCCATAAATTAAAAAATTTTGAACAATTGTAAAGTCTAAGAAAAAATTTTTTGAGTTCTAAAGAAATTATGAGTTGTTCTTCCAGTAGAAACTGAAAATATTTCATAAATAATATATTTTTAAAAATTTAATTTTAATAAAAATTAACCGAATCTTAAGAAAATTTCATTTTTACTGAATTTCAAAAATATCCAATTCAAACAAAAATTGTTTTTTTTTCGGCCCACCCTAATAATTTCATTCGGCAAGAAAAATAATATAAGTTTCAGTACAGAATTTTATAGAGAGTATTATACAATTTTGTTCATCGAAGAGAAAATAAGCGCTTCAAACAAAGGCACATAATAATTTGCATATATATA
>JBAGKK010488453.1:0-16075 GCA_037177015.1 Euceroptres primus
ATAAATATATGCATAATATAATATATACATAATAAAACCTCAAAACAGTTTTTTGTATCTTGCATAATGAAAGTTTTAAAATTGCACGCAAAAAACTCTATTTTTCGTCCTTTCAGCTAGATGTAACCCCTTAAGGTTAAATTCATTTTCACGAGTATTTTCGAACAATTAATGAAAATCAATAAACAGAAGAATAAAGTCAATAAACGTAGTATAGAAAAAAATTTCGTAGACTCATCCAACTTTTTAAATTTATATCGGAAATATCGGAAAGCTCCAAAAGTTAATGCACGTGTCCAAGGCTTTTAAGCTGACCTCGATATCGATAAAAATTACTCGGTGAGAGAGATGAAGGGAAAAAGTATTCGATACATCAGGAATTCGAAAATAGCTTTTTGCAACGAAAAAATCCTTTTAGTACGATGTAAGTAGAGAAAGTGATACTGTAATTTATTTAGAAAGGAATCCTGAACTAGAAATAAAATGGAAGATGGTTCGAAAGTAAAGAAATAAAAGTTTAACGAAACTATATGTACACTCAGAAAAATGTCTGGTTAAATTAACCAGAATTCTGGTTAAATATGCCCTTACTATTTTTTCTAGTTATAATAACTATAATTCTGATTAAACTATTAGTTTAACCAGAATTATAGTTACTATAACCCAGGAATTTTGATTAAAACATTCAGAATTCTAATTACTTTAACCAGAAAAAATAGTAAGAGCATATTTACCCAGAATTCTGGTTAATTTAACCAGACATTTTTTTGAGTGTAAGATTATTCCTTTTATAAATTTATCGATTCATCAAATTTAATTATTTAATTATTTATCAAATTTATCAATTGTTCAACTTATTGAGATAAAAAATATATTTCTCTTGACAGATCGAAAATTATCCGTGAAGGTATCTGTGGTCAAACAAATGATTCCACTGAGTCAGAGCTTCTTTGAATGTAATGGGAAAATCTCACGAACTGTGATTTTGTGAAACTGGCGTAAAATACAGAGAGTTACGGTAGGAAGCAGAAAATTACCTAAAATTACAGAATATTATCCGACGGCACGCCAGGTCAAGTCTAGTGCAAAGCCCTATGCGCTCTACACGTAAAGGTACTAAGGCCTTGCACCTGGCAGGTGTGCCTAACATCCAGACGTTTTCCTGCAGGGTCGGAAGAAGGAGGTCTTAAATCAGCACGATTATCGCGTATAGGATATTGTAGTTGCCTTGGATCTTGCGGTGTACCTTCGACCATTAGTGACCCGGAAGTCCACCATTACGTTATCGTAACGAGAAACGAGGAACGTAGCTCCCTTTTGCTTCAAGAATGGGTCTTTAATCTTTTCCACGCTTAAAACTGGATTTCATGTTTACCCCTTTTCTTTGTACTATAATTTAAGCTGTGTCCTATAGGACGCAGTGAAAATGTTCAGATTCATCGAATCATTTAATCCTTTGACGACCTCACCTAAACTAGCGATAAAATCGTAAAAATATTTTCATTTTCGTAATCAGGGACCCCAAAAACAGGTTAAAACTGTTATTTAACAAATTTTTTGTCCAGCTTTAGGACATTTTTGGCCTGATGATCATAAATGACCTTGAGTTGACCTCTATATTACTTTGGAGTTATTTTAAAGGAATGAAAATGACATTTTAATTGCAATAGACTGGTAAAAACTGCGCGAGTAAACAAAAAGTCCTAATGGAATCCCATTTGGATCCCACAAAAGTACCGGGTATGAGACAAATCAGTACTAAAGTGGTACTTGCAGGTAAAATATTTTACAAGTCCCCAACGAACTTGTCTTCCTAAAAGTTCTACTTAATGGGACTAAAGTACACTCATTTCTAGATTATGGGCCAGGCTCGGGGGTAGACGGTCCAAAATCTAATGCTATTAAACTCCAGTTTGAACCGGATTTAAAGCGAAGAGCGAGCAGTCTTATGTCAACATTCAGGACCGCGTATATAGTGTCTGAACGTATAAAAGTAAATGCGCAGAGTCGTGATGTAAACAACGTCTGGCGGCCCTGACTACCCGAGCGATGGGGCCGTCGCGGGACGCTCAGAGGCGGAGGACAGAATCAGTAAAACGTGAACGACCATGAAGGTGGCCCATAATCTAGGGGCCTATAATCTAGGGATGAGTGTAACAAAAAAGTCTTTTATGAGAAAAATAAGTTCTTCTTAATGGCAGAAAAGTACCAAAAAAGTCCCATTTAACTTTTTATTCGAAATTTTTACAAGTGCTTTTGGGATTTATGCCCCAAAAAAGTCCAGGTGAAATGGAACTAAAGTACCAGAAAAGTCCCACTTGATTTTTTTCTCGAAATCTTCACAAGTACTCATGGGATTTCTCTTGGGACAAAAGTCCCATTTCATTTTTTTCTCGAAATTTTCACAAGTGCTCATGGTACTTTTGTCCCAATAAAACCTATCATCAGCGGGTCGTAACTTTAACTTTGTTGATGCTTTAGTTCTATTTCATCTGGACATTTTTGGAATGTAAATCCCTGAAGCACTTGTGAAAATTTCGATAAAAATAAAATGAGAGTTTTCTGGTACTTTTGTCCCAACATAAACCTCATGAGCACTTGTGAAAATTTCAACAACAAAAATCAAGTGGAACATTTCTGGTACTTTAATTCCATTTCACCTGGGCTTTTTTGGGGCATAAATCCCAGAAGCACTTGTGAAAATTTCGAATAAAAGGTGAAATGGGATTTTTCTGAAACATTGCTCCCATTAAATAGAATTTTTTTATATTAAAAACTTTTTTGGTTCGTTAGTCCTATTAAGGGGGTACAGGAGTAGATTTTGCAAAAAAAGGAAATACTTATGAATGGATTGGCAATGAACTAAAAAACGAAACAATGTGCAAACTTATAAACAATAAAAACAAGTATCAGAAGTTTTAAAAAAATTAAAAAGTGGCGTAATTATGGTATTTTGAAAATTAAAAACAATTGCCTTTTTTAAAATAATTGTGGGATATTTTTGTAGGTGCAATTTTTAGTAACAAACAATAATGAGAATGAAAAATAAAAAATATGAATTGTTTAAGTTATAATCTATTGAAAATATAGAAAAAGGCCCTTTTCAGAAGAAAAAATTTTTTTAGATCTTGGAAAATTTTAAAAAGGTTTTTAAAAACCGAAAATTGACGACTTTCTATCGCTTTAAAAACTGTGTAAAATTTTTTTTGAGGAAATCCAAATAAAATCACGCTTCTTTGATTCAAACTATAAATATTATTGGCTAATTTATCTTTTATTTATTTTCTTCTTCTGATCCATAAAAGCATTTCCAATTATTTGAAATAAGTAAACATCGATCTAGACGTGTTTGAATTTCAGATTTGATTGAATCAATGACCAGGCTTTTAATCACGACACTCGTATTTGAAAGTGTCTATTCGTTTAAATGTGGGTCTTCGTTTTACAATCAATCTAAATTGCATTTTATTCATAGGAAATATTGGAAAAATTGGAGTTAAAAAAATTCAAGATCGCAATTTTTACTTTGGGTTTTCATCTATTTCAAATAAAAGTCAAGATGAATATGGTAATCCTTTTTCAAATAAAATAAGTTTTTTACTCTTTTCTTATCGCTCCAAATTTCTTTTTAGCCGTTAAGAATTACTCATATTGCATGTGAATCGAGGATAGAATGAATTTACAGTTTTCACTTTGAATTTTCAACTATTCTTAATCAAAGTCGAAACGAAAAAATCTGTGATTTGCTTTTGTCAATCAGATGAACGTACACATCGGTGCGTCAAAATTTAATTGGCTATGGACTAGGCTCATTTATCACTCACCTACGTACGCATGCGTGGGTGCCGTTTCATTTCGGAAGGTGAAAAAGAGATTTAGGATCGAAAAATAAATCTAGGTGATGAATTTGCAGCTTGACCTTCTCAGATTTGCAAAAATTGGAATCTTATATTTGAAATATATGTCTTGTTTGTTCCGTAACATTTTATTATAAATATTTCGAACTAATGGATATAAATATAATGCAGCAGCGTATTTAATTAAAACATTAAATATGTAGTCTGAAATAAACTGCATTAAAATATAAAGTTCATCTCTTTCTATTCAGGTCGTAATCTAAAAGTAGTAGGTACCATTCGACGGATATCCGATAACGTAAGTCTTTTTGAAATACTAAATAATTAACATAACAAAAGAGAAAGAAACGCTAATAATGAAAACATTAAATTATACTTAAAAATCTTCCTCTCATTTTTTCAATTCCTTCTTTTCCCTGATGTTTCGTTTCCACCCCTTTTACTTTTTAATCAATTCGTGGAACCTGTAAAGCGAATTCTCTTGTGGTATTTTAGAAACTTTGCTCTTTCGACCCTAACCTTTTTTGTCGCCTGGTCAGCTCAAATACTTGTGGTAAATTGCTTCCTATCGTCTTAATAACCAGTTTCTCTTGAACTCCGACCATCAACAATAATACGTTTAAAATTTAAAGTAGTATGCAACCTTTGTTTATTGTTTTTTTCCCAATAATCACTATTTTTGAATAATCTTTCAATAACTAGAAGTTATAATCTCCTTTTATGCATTAATACAGCATTACAGTCCTTTAGCGAAATTTTAACCCTGCAGCGTTCTCTTAAATCTAAAATTACTCAAGGAAATTTAACTGTTTAGTTTGATGAAATTAGTTAGTTCGTTAGTTTGATTAAGTTAGTTGATTCTATAGAATGCAAATTACATTTGCATGAATTAATTTATGTCAATATCACTCTACACTTACCTAACATGGAAACTGGTTAAGTCCTAAATTAAATCATTGATAAATCATGACCCTAGAACCACATGGTTCTATTTCGAAAATTAAAAGTCTCTTGATTCTCATTTGTTTCCTATTACTTCATATAGAAAATAAATGAGAATCAAGTGCTTCCAAAGTTCAAAATGATGCATTCTTTCCCAACTAAGCGTACCTCGAATTTTCAATCTTTTTGAAACTTGGCTATTTTAACATGAGGGTTGTAACCCCACATTGGGGTGGGCCGAAACATTTTTTGTTTAATTTTGATTATGGCTAGCAAAAATCTTTTTCTATATATCAAAATGAGTCTTCATGATTTTTTTCAGATTTTTAAAACGATATCTTCAGTTAGCAGAAACTTTTTGAATTTGAAACTTTGAAAACAGTGATTTTTTTCGATATATTTTAATGTTGGGTCACCATTTCACCATCGAATTAATTTTTACTTTACGAATTCATTTATTTTGATGTAACAAACGATTTTCAAAACTTTTTAGTGAAAAAAAATTCTGGTGATGTATGTAGTTACGTAAAATATAATTTTTATTTGAAAATCGAAGTTTCGAAGAGAATAAAAAATGGTTTTTTTTAATATCCTTCTCACGGGTCTTTTAGACCTAAAAATACATGTAAGTTTAGAACGAAAAGATAAAATAACTATAATTGCGATTTTTGTGTATTATTAAGTAAAATAATATTTTCCAAGCTTCAAAAAATTTTCGTGTCGCGAGCAATTTCGATGCTTTTATATAGTTTTTTATGGTCAAGGCCGCAAAAATTATTTTTTTAAAATTTTGACTATAGCCAGCAAAAACCTTTTTCGACATACCAAAATGAGTCCCCATGATTGTTTTAGATTTTTAAAACGATATCTTCAGTTAGCAGACACTTTTTGAAGATTAAAACTTTGAAAACAGTGATTTTTTCGATATATTTCAATGTTGGGTCATCATTTCTTTATCGATTCAGTTTTTCCTGTACGAATTTATTTATTTTAATGTAACTAACGAATTTTAAGCTGCAACTTCTTTGTATGAATCAGTGATTCTTATGCAAATAAAGAATATATGTAACTAACGATTATGAAAATTTTTTATTATAAAAAAATTCTGACGATGAATGCAGTTACGTAGAAAATAATTTTTATTTGAAAATCGAAGTTTCGAAGATAATCAAAAATGGTACAAAATAATATATTTTTTTTAATATCCTTTTTAGGTGTCTTTTAGTACCCAAAAGCAAAGAGCAGCAAAACTTGAGTAAAATTCAAATAATCTGCAAATTAATACGAAACAACAGAGCAATAGCTCACGGCACGAACTTTTTTTTGAAGCTGGAAACATATTGTTTTATTTAATGATACGCCAAAAACGCAATTATAGTTATTTTGACTTTTCCTTCTAATCTTATGTGTTTTTAGGTCCTAACGGACCCCTGAAAAGGATATAAAAAAAATATTATGATTTTATACCATTTTTGATTATCTTCGAAACTTTGATTTTGAAATAAAATTTATATTCTACGTAACTATCGTAAATATCGCCAGAATTTTTTTTTTTAATAAAAATTTTTGAAAATCCTTTGTTACATCAAAGTAAATGAATTCATGAAGTAAAAACTGATTTGATGGTGACCCGACATTGAAATATATAAAAAATAAAACTAAACGTACAACATATATAAAAAATCACTTTTTTCAAAGTTAGAAACTTTAAAAAGTTTCTGCTAACTAAAGATATCGTTTTAAAAATCTGAAAAAAATCATGGGGGCTAATTTTGATATGTAGAAAAAGATTTTTGCTAGCCATAGACAAAATTTAAAAAAATCATTTTTGCGTCTTTGACGATAAAAAACTATATAAAAACATCCAAATTGCTCGCGACAACAAAATTTTTTGAAGTTGGGAAAATGTTATTTTACTTAATGATACCCCAAAATCGCAACTATATTTATTTTGTCTTTTCTTTCTAAACTTACATGTATTTTTAGGTTCTAAAAGACCCCTAAAAAGGATATTAGAAAAAAAATTTTTTAATGATTTTGTACCATTTTTTATTCTTTTCAAAACTTCGATTTTCAAATAAAAATTATATTCTGCGTAACTACATTCATCACCAGAATTTTTTTTACACTAAAAGATTTTGAAAATCGTCTGTTACATCAAAATAAATGAATTCGTAAAGTAAAAATAAAGAAATGGTAAACAGTAAAAATAAAACAGTAAAAATAAACAGTAAAAATAAACAGTAAAAATAAATAAATGGTGACCTAACATTAAAATATACCAAAAAAGTCACTGTTTTCAAGGTTTCAAACTTCGAAAAGTTTCTGCTAACTGAAGATATCGTTTTAAAAATCTGAAAAAATTAATGAAGGCTCATTTTGATATATAGAAAAAGATTTTTGCTAGACATAATCAAAATTTTTTAAAAATTTTTTCCGACCCACCCTACCCCGCATGTCCGAACTTTTCAGGCAAAACCATTCACCACCATAATGCATGGTTGTTGAGATAACGGTCATGATAGTTCCACCATTTTCATGCGCAGAGCATTTTTCAAACTCATATTATTCTATGTACATATTAGAAAATTATTACTTTAGTTCCAATTTCTCAATTAGAAAACATTATCTCAATGGTTCTCCAAGGAGCCATACCAAATTAAACTAAATTAATTTTAAAATATAGTTTTTTCATTGTACTTTTTTCCACTCGAAGGAAAAAATTGACAAATCCGTCATAACTAAAATATTAAATAAAATAATTATTTTATTTCAAAAATAATTAAGCAGAACTGTGAACATCGTCAGTTTCTAACGTCACTGTGCGTCAAGTGTTTTCAACTTGATTCAAAACAGAGTCCTTGCCGCTAGAGCATAAAATATATTTTCTCGAAATATTTTCGAACTTTCGCCTACTCTATTTCGCACTACTAGATTTTAAATAAACACTACAATATACTAACCTATTCATTATAATGACAATACAAATAATTTCTTACTTTTAAAAAATTGTCTCTCTTTCCAATATGAAATAAAATTTTGAATAGAATAATTAATGGTTAATATTAATTATTGTTATTATTAATTATTATTATTTATTATTATTTCAATCAATTAGTCTTCAGTTGAACATATGTGAATAAGATAGTAGAAAAATTATGCCAAGAATCCTTGAGACTTATTTCAAACGACTCTTTGCCTTTCAGGCTTCTTCAGACAATTTTTTAAAAGAAAGTAAAGGAAGTCTTAATTATTTAAATAAGCCCTTGACAGAAAATGTTGAGAATTACCTTTGCTCATTTTTTATAACAAGCTTTCTGCGTTCGATACAGAGTTGAGACTGACATTTCAGCTTTTTTTAGTTTCTGTTTGTTCACTCAAAAAAATGTCTGGTTAAATTAACCAAAATTCTGGTTAAATATGCCCTTACTATTTTTTCTGGTTAGAGTAACCAGAATTCTGGTTAAACTTACCAGAAATTCTGATTAAAACAATCAGGATTCTGATTACTTCAACCAGAAAAAATAGTTAGGGCATATTTAACCAGAATTCTGGTTAATTTAACCAGACATTTTTTTTAGTGTTGTATACGTGTGCATATTTGTATTTGTAGGTATTTCAGCGATAATAAAATGCAGTCTCCTTGTTTTTTCGATAGCCATTTTAGAAGAACTTTTTTTAGAACTTTTAGAAGAATTGCACTGTTCATTTGGATTTTAGCTGGATCTTCGACTTCGACTTCATTTTTTATTTCTGCTTTAACTGCGATTTTGTTGTGGATTCTGGTTTTCTTTTCAAGTAAGAAAATATTTTTATTGTCATTACTTATAATAAATAGATTAGTATATTGTAGTTTTTATTTAAAATCTAGTAGTGAGAAAGAGAGTAGGCGAAAATTCGAAAATATTTCGAAAAAATATATTTTCTACTCTAGCGGTAGGGACTCTGTTTTGAATCAAATTGAAAACACTTGACGCGCAGTGACGTTAGATAAAAACTGATGATGTTTGCAGTTCTGTTTAATTATTTTTTAAATAAAAATTTTTAAAAATGAACAAATCCGTCATTACTGAAATATTAAATTAAATAAAATTTGTTGGTCGAAAATTAAAAAAAGCTGTGTTTTTTTAACCAAACGTTTCGACTCTCATGTGAGTCCTCTTCAGTGGTTTATTTCTAAAAACGGAAATTACATGTGATACAAAAGCTGTTTGTTGAATTAAACAATTATACATTTTAATAACGAAATATAAGAATTTTAAGCAAACATTAAAAGATTTTTTCAAATACAAAATTTACAATTATAAAAGAAAAAATGTTTTAAACATTCAGAATGACAGAAATTAATACGAAGAAATATTTTTTTTGAAAACCAATAACAATGAAAATTGAAGTAAGATGAATATTTCAATAATGTCCAGAATTTCTGGAATGTCAATATTCCTTCGTTTTAATTTCTGTCATTCTGAATGTTTAAAGCATTTTTTTCTTTTATAATTGTAAATTTTGTATTTAAAAAAAATCTTTTAATGTTTGCTTAAAATTCTTATATTTCGTTATTAAAATGTATAATTGTTTAATTAAACAAACAGCGTTTGTATCACATGTAATTTCCGTTTTTAGAAATAAACCACTGAAGATGACTCACATGAGAGTCGAAATGTTTGGTTAAAAAAACACAGCTTTTTTTAATTTTCGATCCTAAAGCTAATGGAAAACACCAACAAATTTTATAACCAGAGGGTCAATAGAAATCAACAAGATGAATTAAACAACATAATTATTTTATTTAATATTTCAGTAATGACAGATTTATCCATTTTTTCTCGAGGAGAAAAAATTACAATGAAAAAGCTATATTTTAAAACTAATTTGGTTCAATTTGGTGATAGTTCCTGGGTGAACCATGGAAATAAAGTTTTCTAATTGAAAAATAGGGACTAAAATAATAATTTTCTAGAAAATGATTATTACTGTCATAAAGCTTGTTAAAGTACTTTTCTAAACCACTAAACACAAAGTTAGTTTGGTTTAGATTACATAGAATAATATGCGTTTGAAAAATGCTCTGCTCAAAAAAATGGTGAAACTACCATGACCGTTACCTCGATAACCATGAATCATGGTGGGGCATTTTGCCTCAAAAGTTCGGACATATGGGGATACAAAATAACCAAACTTCAAGAGGTTCGGTAATGGTTGAAAATTCGAGGTGCGTTTAGTTGGGAAAGAATGCATCAAATAGAACTTTGTGGTTTCAGGGTCACGAGATATGTCGGAAATAGAACATGAAATTGAAATTTCTGAAATTATGTATGAATATTAATTTGAGAAAAAGGTACATAGAGATTTTTTATTTTCAACTGAAAAATATTCACAGTTCACTGATCTTTGGACCTTTTGACTTGCTGAGTGGAGTTAACTACAAATTTGTCCAGACTAGTATTTAATCATACATACGGTCCTGTTGTCCAGAATCCTTCATCTCGTAGGATGGGAATACTATGCCATCCTATCGTACGTAACGGGTGGCGCTTTTGTCAGTGCTTTGAGCTGACATTTAGTGGCTCAGCAATGGCAGATGTTATGTCGCACAACGCTTCCAATTGTATACGCTGATTAATCGTTCATGCCAAGTACCCTTGGCATCCGTTACTGTCCTGCCCAATCTCACCATCGAAACTACACACTTGTGTTACAAGAACACAATTCCACTGACCGAGATGTTTTCCAGTTTTCACAAATGTAGCAAAACCCTGCTTTTACGAGAACTCCTTAAAGGATTTTGGAATATCATTATTTGCAATTTAGTAAATGATATGAGATTGTAAATGATATGTAATTGTAATAAAATTACAAGTGGAAAAGATGAAAAAAGGGTAAGAAAATAGTCTCTATCTCACATAATAAAATTTTTACCTATCCTTTAATATCCAGAGGACGCAGGACTTTCAAAAATTCAGAACTTCCATAAAATTACATTTCTCTTGCAAAGTATCTTTGTGCACTGTAATTTATTTGAAAATATTTTGTTTCCTCTTGAAAGAAATCTGAAAATATTAATAAACTGAGAGACCTAATGAAGATTAACAAGTAGATATTCTTGAAAATATCGATTATTTTTATTTATTCATAATTTGTAATTATTATTTTCATTATTTAATTATTCATAAATTTGTAAGTACAGTTTTTGGTAATGAATAATAATATAAAATTAGAAATTAAAAACTTTTTTTAGAAAAAAAAGAAAAGAAAAAAAATTTTGTTTCCTTTTGAAAGAAATCTGAAAATATTAATAAACCGAGAGACCTAATGAAGATTAACAAGTAGATATTCTTGAAAATATCGATTATTTTTATTTATTCATAATTTGTAATTATTATTTTCATTATTTAATTATTCATAAATTTGTAAGTACAGTTTTTGGTAATGAATAATAATATAAAATTAGAAATTGAAAACAAAAATTTGTGTTCAAGTTAGAATTTTTTGAAATTGTGCAAAAAACACGTTTTTTGGATTTTGTTAATTGTGTATTTTCAAACAGAACTGAACATATCGTGGTTGCTTCAATTGCTTCAATTGCTTCGCAATTGCTTCAACTTGAATATAAAAACATGCCATTATTTCGTTATTTTAAAAAAAAATTTAGTGATTTTGAAATCGTCAATCCTATTTTTATTTTGAGTGATACAACATTCAAAATTATTTGCACACTAAGAAAAATTTTTTTTCTTATAATAACAAAATAATGGCATGTTTCTTTGATTCAAGTTCAAGCAATTTCAAGAACGATAAGCTCAATTTTTTTAAACAAAAACGCAATTAATAAAATAAAAAACGTGTTTTTTGCACAATTTCAAAAAATTCTAACTTTAACAAAAATTTTTATTTTTAATTTCCAATATTATATTATTATTCATCACCCAAAACTGTACCTAAACAAAATTCGCCATAATTTTTTTACTCAGGGAAAATTTTTCAAAAAATTGGTAAAGAAATTCATTTCTTGACATCGATGCGCGAGAGTTAAATATTAACCGATTTCAAAAAATTTTTTTAGCCTTGATTTGTCTTCCCAAAGGCAATTTTTCCACACAATGCCGTTTCGAGTTTTGAAAATTTGAGTTTCTCGGCTCAGTCTAATCTCCATATACTAGTGAGCATGCAATCCAGAAGGGTTAAAAATGACAGGAATCTATGTAATAATATGTTTTCATTTCTGGGATTAATTGTTTTATTTTATTTTAAGGGTTGATTGTTTTATTTAAGGATAGATCAAGAAGCTAATAAGGGCTTGAATCTTGCATTAAATATTCTTGCACATAATAGGGAATTTTTTTGAATAAATAATGTTATAAAGTATAGAAAATCTATTTATAATGGTTTCTGACTTCAGGAGTTAATTTTTTTATGTGAGTTAGAATAGGTATTTAGGTAATAAGAGTACAGAAAATCGAATTAAATTGGTTTTTGACACAGTGTGCGTAAAATGCGTTTTTACACATATTAGTGTGTAAAACGGCTTATGACACACCCACTAATATGGGTGTGTTAAAAATGCATTTTACGCACACTGTCAAAAAATATTGTATGCAACTCGTGCGTACGGTTTTACGCACATGTTGCATAATATACTATTATATATTATATATATATATATATATATAATATACTATTATTTTATATATGTAGCGGGGGGTATAAAGGGACGTAATTTTTGAGCGAATTTTTTCTTCAATCCAGAATGATATAAAATAGGGGGTGTTTAGTTTAAAATGTCTTCTATTTTTTGGGGGTGAGTTTCTTTCTTGAAAGATGCGTTACCAGGTTGGTAGTTAGGATTTTAAACTTTTTTACAATCTTCCTATATGTCTCAGTAATTTTTTTTTTGCAATTAAGAATGGTTTTGGATAGTATGAACTCGAATCTTATTTTTTCCAGAGACCGCTACGAAATTAAGAGGCATATTTGGAATTTCTCCAATCGCTTTGAAAAATTGTAAATAATTTGATTAAAATCTAGTTTAAGCAGAAAAAGTGGATCGGCAATAAAGGTTCTACTGAATAACCATGTCAAAATTAAATTTTAATTTAGTTTTTCTCCGATTGAAACGAAAGTTTTTATCAAAAATTAGTTTCGTATCATTATCGTTTCGATCGGAATAAAACTAAATTGAAATTTAATTTTGACATAATTGCTCAGTAGAATCTTTATTGCTGGCCCGCTTTTTATGCTTAGACTATATTTTAATCAAATTATTTCCAATGTGTCAAAATTATTTGAAAAACTCATAGAACGTCCTTTGATTTCGAAACGATCCCTGATTTTTCCTAGTGTTAGAAGTTGATTTTACGTGTAACTGTAGTTTAGTCAAAGACAAATTTTTATTATTTTATTTAAAATTGATGTTATGATTTTAATTAATTAATTGTATAATGCATTGGTAGTTCTTTAATCATTCTAAAATTGTATAAACTAATAATAGGAAGCCGAATTACTATATTTTATAAGTTTTGGAGTTGATTTTTTTACTCAAGAACAGATTACAGGAGTAGTATAGTTCCGAATATTTTATATAATATACCTGTTATAGTGCAGTTTTTTTTGTAAATGGTAAATGATCTACTAAATTTTCCCAATTTTCTACTCAATTTGCTTCCATTGATTCCTTTGATACATAATAAATAATAAAAAACCATGAAGTAAACTGAAAATAGTATATTCACTTTTTCATCAATAGACTGAAAAATATTCTTTTTCATTACCTTCAGAAAAATAATATTTGCGAACTAAGCCACTATATTAATGAAGCAAATAATATAAGCTGATTCAATCGCAATCAAAACGCAGATTGAAAGCAAATAAAAAATCGACTCGAGCTTCGAATCGCTTCTTACACGCAATCAACAAAAATATCTTGCTTTTCCGCTTCAAGTTTCTTGAGTGGTTTGTCTCATTTTTCATTTTTGTTGAGTTTCGTCCTCTTTTCTTCTTCATTTAAAGGTACGTCTTTTCGACTTCAGCGATTTCGTGAAACGAGCCATGTAATTCTAAAGTACACTGAAAAAGAAAAAGAACAAGTAGAAAAGTACAGGAACTATTGAAAGGTGAGAGAAGGATAACTGCTTTCCCCCAACGGGTTAAACTGGCTCGATGATTTATCCTCACTTGTGGCCAATGACGTGAAAAGATTATACGAACTAGGGAGCATGTTACTATGTGCACAAAATTCGCCAGACATCGAGAGCACGATTAGAACGCGTCGTCGGTTGCCTGCATACGCAGCACGATTTTGTCTTGCCTAATGACCCATAACCTTTGATTGGGCTGTGTTTACGTAGCGCTTTTACCTCAGTCGGTTCTAACGAGCGGCTTTCAAAATTATTTGTAAATTAAAGGAACTCTGTTTCATAAAAAAAAAATGATAAACATCTCTTAAAGCTCTTGCTTACTTCAAAAACAAGCTCAGAACTAAACAAATCCTGGCATTAAAAGCCAAATCTCAATATTAAAAATAATGAAAGTATTTTAAAGCTCTTCATGTCTTTTCTTTTAATTGGGATTGTTTTCAAATCTTAATGGGATTATTTAAGAGCCTTCCGATTAAAAGTGCTTTTAAGAAAAATCCTGAGTTTCAAATGTGATAATTTTCTATTCCTTTTTTTCTTGGATTCCCTTGGATTCTTTAAAAATTTATATGATGCGAAAATAAGCGGCACACATTTTCCATAAGAATTTTTTTTTTGTCATCTCTGTAATAAAGTTTCAAAAGTAATAATACTAAATCAGGATTTTATTACGCAGTAGATTCTACTGTGCTTAGTAGATCAGATCTGAGGTTACTAAGTACAGTCGAATCTACTGCGTGATAAAATCTACTGCATAATAAACTATACGACGTTTTAACCTACCTCTATATTTTATAAAGGAAGTTTTTCTGCAATATCAAAGTAAGAGGAAATAAAGGAATCGTGGAAAGAAAGCTCGTAAAGAAATCATCTTAATCTTAAGTATCTAGAAATAAAAAATCGGTTAAGCTCTCCGCCACTTGAATGGAGAACATTGTCACTAAGGTCATTTCTTTTACTTCTGCAATCTTCGTTACTCTCCTCGAACATTTTGTTTTTTTTTCTCCATCTTTGCCAACACTGATTGATCCGTTTCCTTCAGCCAGAAGTTTTCTGAGGAATTTCGACAAAACTTTCCACTTTTCGCCAATAGCCGAAACTAAAACTTACTTAATTAATGGATTTTATTGGTTGGACGATGAGAACAGTACCTTTTTTCAATAGAATATTTAATTATTGTAGCAGTTTTAAATTTTATTAAAGTAGGGGAGACTGCTCTACAGTAGGTAATATTTTACAGTAGGTAATTTCAAATAATCAAAAACGGACCAAGAATGTTAATTAAGTTTATCATCATAAGATTTCGGCAATTATTATACATTACCAGACGAATTTTTGTTTATTTACTTATAATATTTATATAATAATTACTATACTATAATAATTATAATGATTAATATGCAAGAGTGAAAAAACTTATTTTCTGCAGGTTGAAGAAATATGGACTTTTCTATATTCATTATAAAATTTTTCTGGGCTATGTTTTTGTATTTATAACAAAGCTGGAAATTTTAGAAACAATATACTTCGACGCAAACTTTTATTTTTCTTCATATGTCAATTTTTGAGCACTTTTCATTTGACGTCGCAAAATCTAACAGTAGGTAATTAACAGTAGGTAATCGTAGAATTTTCCTCCTGGGATTGGCAGCAACGAAGAAACCCGATATTTACCGAATGTAGACGAAAGATACCGAAGTGTTGAAGGTTTGATTTTGACTTTTCATTAGTTATCAGTTTTAGTTAATAAAAAAATAAGAACTGCCAACCTCAAGTATTTTTCTTCGACTGAAAATGTCAAAAAATTTAACTGAAGTGTAGTATAGTGAAAAAATGATAGTTTCGGAGAGTTTTTTCTCATAAAACTAAATAAACTTGAAAGTATATGCGTCATAATTTATAATTTTTGATTAATAAGTCTTATTTTATCTATATCTTTTATATAATAAGCGATTACCTATTGTTGGAAAATATAGGAAAATTCGTATTACTACAACGTCTCATAAAATTGTTCAAAATAACTAAGGAATGAATTCATTAACTTTCTTTTGTAAAGATGTATAGTTAATTGAATATATAACTTTCTTTTGTATATATATATATATATATATATATATATATATATATATATATATATATAAACGT
>JBAGKK010488464.1:0-35901 GCA_037177015.1 Euceroptres primus
TTAGCCAAATTATTTTGAATTTGAAGGAATAATTGGAAAATATCGAAAAATGGCCCTTAATTTCGTTCGGATCCCTGCAATAAATTGTTTAAACAATTTATTATTGTTTATAGTAATTTTCTCATAGAATAGAGTTAGAAAGTCGCGGTTTTCACGAATTTTTCAACAACTTTCCAACTTTCAAATTAGAGCGAGGCAATGATCAATTAAAGTTAACAGAAACATTTGTATTGCGGTTTTTTCTGAAATTTTCAACTATTTGTTCACTTTTCACTTAGAGTGAGGTAATAATTAATTTAAAGCAAAGATAACTGTATAAACAAATTATTATTGTTTATAACAATCTTCTCCCATATTAATGCTACATAGTGGCGGTTTTTTCTGAAATTTTTAACTTTTTGTGCACTTTTCACTTAGTGAGGTAATAATTAATGTAAGTTAACAAACATAATTGTTTAAAAAATTTATAATTATGTTTAATAATATTATGTTATCAATTAGGTTTTGAAGTCACAAAAAATGAAATCAATAATATTATTTTAACTGAGGGTCGATACAACTCTTTTCTTAAACATTATAATCAATTAATTATGTGATTGTAACAATGTTATAATCAAATGATTACATGATTTAAGCCTTTTTGATCTTTATATATGTATATTATCATCGATAACAACATGTTTTTTCCAGGGAAGGAGCGAGAGGGGGCTGATATTAAAATGTATGCAATTTCAAATTTTTCTTTTACGCTTTGCAACAAACTTCGTGTTGTAATTCAAAACAAGATTTTAACAAGTCATTTACAGACTCACTTCTCGCACCTACTCCTAATTATTCCATCCTTTGTTTTTACCTCTTCTGTAAGATAGCTTTTTTGTTTGAAATATTATTTTTAAAATATTAGCAGAAGAGTAAAAATACTTCACTTTGAAAAAACTAGAATTCTTTTTAAAAAATGATTCTTGTTGATGTTCATTTATTCTTTGTTCATAACCAAAAAGTCAAAGCAAAATTGAAGATTTCAAAAAAAAGCGCAACTTTGTAGCATTACTCTAAGAGAACATAGTTGTAGACAATAATCAATTGTTTAAATATTTATGTATGTTAACCGGCATTAAGTATTACTTCACTAAGTGAAAAGTGGAAAAAAAGCTTTAATGTTTGCAGAAAAAACCGCAAATTTGAAGCATTATTTTAAGAGAATATTGTTATAAATACATAATAATAATTTGTTTAAGCAAATATTTTTATTAATTTAAATTAATAATTAACTTATTCTAATCGAAAAGTGAACAAAAAAGTTTAATATTTCAGAAAAAACTTCAAACTTTCTAGCATTATTCAAGAAGAATATTATTAAAAGTAATAATAAATTGTTTAAACAATTACGCTTATTATCTTGAAATAATTATTACCGCACTCTAATTGAAAAGTCGGCAAAAGGTGGAAAATTTTAGAAAAAACTGCAACTTTCTAGTATTATTCTAGGAGAATATTGTTGTAATTAATAACAAATTATTTAAACAATTATGTTTGTTAACTTGCATCCACCTCACGAAGTGAAAAGTGGACAAAAATTTAAAAATTTCAGAAAAAACCGCAACTATCTAGCATTAATATAAAAGAAGATAGTTACAAACAATAATAATTTGTTTAAACAATTATATTGACAAAATTGTATTAATTATTAACTCACTCTAAGCGAACAGTGGACAGTAAGTTGAATATTTAAAAAAAAACCGCAACTTTCTAGCATTATTCAAAGAGAATATTATTGAAAATAATAATAAATTATTTAAACAATTATGTTTGTTAACTTGAAATAATTATTTCCTCACTGTAATTGAATAGTGGACAAAGGATGGAAAATTTTAGAAAAAACCCACAATTTTCAAATTGTTTTAAAAATTATTTCTGTTAACTTTAATTGATTATTGCCCCGCTCTTACTGAAAAGTTGAAAAATTCGGTAAAAACCGCGACTTTCTAACTCTATTCTAAGAGAAAATCACTTAAAATAATAATAAATTGTTTAAACAATTTATTTAAACATCTAATTATCAATAAAAAGTAATACTTCATGTGTTAAAAAAAATTTGTATTAGAAAAGCCACAAAAAATCATAATTAACGTCAAAAACTCATAAAACCCAATTTTTCACTTATGGGGTTTTTTTGGGACCCTATAAAACAGACTTATGGGGGTGATATTTTAAAAAGTAATTATTCATTTGTATTCTATAGCTAATTGTGAAGTTATGTGAAGAAGTGTTGAGTGAAGAAATGTTGAGTTTCAACTTAATTCACCTGATTTTGACGATTCTGAATAAAATTAGAAAAACATCTTTTTTTCTCATGGAAAATACGTGTTTTCATGTGGCTTGCAGAACCTCTAAATATAATTTTTTTAATGCATTTTTTTGTGGATTTGAACAAATTTGGGGGCTATATGCATGAAAATTTGAAAAAAAATTCCTATGTATTTTTGGACCACCCTAAGTCTCAATCAACCGAGGGCGAGGTCCCAACTAATATAGTAGTAGAAGCATATATTACAAACCAAAGTAGATGGCCCAACTGACAATTTTTTCAGTCAATGGTACGAATGATTTATTTTAAAAACTTGAGAGGAGCTAAACATATTATTATTTTTAGGAAAAAATTTTTTTTTGTTCCTTATATCACGTTTAAAGTTTGAGTTCCTTAACAGGACCTTCAGGCTACAACTGTTCAATGTATTAGTACAAAGTACTTAAATTATTTCTTTTGTAAACCAGCTCTTGTGTACCCCTCCCCTCAGCTTGAAGAGCGCGGCACCCCACCAGGCGAACCTTTCCCTTCTTCTTTACTACTCTCTTCACCAAGACTACCCACCCCCACTTTTCGGCGTTGTTCACGTCGACCTCTTGTACGGTTGCATACGACGTCGACCGCTAGTCGAAAGCCAACCGCTATGCACCGAGGATTTATTTTAGCGGTCGGTACCGGCCGGTAAAATTTAAGCACAACCGCTTAAATCATAAAACTTGTTCAAAACATACAAAAACTGTGAGAAAATCTTTCGAGATTTCACACCCAAAAAAAACCGAAACTGGTTCGCAAATAGTGAATTATTTTCCGTAATTAATGGAAAGTACGAGACATAAAACATTGAGGATTTCAGAAAAGTGCAAAGTAAACTGTGACAACTAAGAGTGATACAGACTGATGGAAGAGAGGCTGGATTTTTAAAGTTTTAAACGGATGCACCTTTTGGGATGCGTGTAGATAGTGAAAGTTTGGAGATTACGGATATTACAACATTCCGTGTTGCGTGCCCAAATGTTCGCGGTTCCGTAACGTAACTGATAAAGAGGGTTTCCGGCTTTGGTTATTGGGAGATAAGGGTGTATGTACAGTGTACACGAGAGATTAACCGGTCACGTAGCCGATAGACGTGCGACTCACGAGTTTCCTGACACCTGGCTAGCCTGGTCTCTCGGTAGCAATGAACTTTGTGTAAGTCCAATACGCTCCACACGAGACGACTCTACAGAAATAGAGCTACGAATGTGCCGACACTGCCAGAACAGTAACATGAAAGGTAGATTTAGATTTTTTATCGATCTCTCTATTCTGAGGGACAATTGATTCACGTGCACTGTTAGAAATGATCGTAAATTGAATCGTTGAGACTTATCTTCCCTCAACGATTAAATTCACTTTTCATATACAAATGCATAATATGAATTTAATTTTTACTAATGTACAAAGTATAGTAAAACGTATACTCTACAGCTAGTTTTAAAAAATGTTTAGGCCCTGGTCCTGGACCTTCAAGCTACCCTGAAATGTTACGAATTCTTAATAAAATTGTTGTTTCATGTAAAAAATGTTCTTTTCTGTAAAAAAATCTGAAGAGTTCTGTCCAAAAGTGAAAAGGAAACAGTACAGAGTTTTCTGAATTTTATGCTTCAACTTTACTTTTTAATGTTTAGCTTCATTTTTGACATATAAGTGAATCGTTTAGGATCTTAAGGAGCTATTCTTCTAAGTCGCCCGAAAAAGTTCAGCATTTTTGACGAATTTTTTCTCGAGAAGTACTGCATGTAATGACACAAATTTTTTTTTCAATGAAGGGGATACTTTAAAAGAATAGAAGCAATTTGTTTATTGTATCAAAATGCAGATTTATTTATTTATTTTCTTATGAATGGACCCATGTAAAAAAATTGATCTTGCTGGCACAGGTGATTCGAGACCTTCAGGTGATCTGAAACAAAGAATTCACAGAGATTCTTAATTTGTATGAGTGTCGCTATCGCACGAACCTCAATTATTAATTTATATTATAAATTAACAAAATAGCGGAATTTTTGTAAACGTATAAAAAAAGTACGTTTTTTTGCGCCATAATTAGGTCGAAAATATAAGTTGAAATTAAAATTTTACCAAAGTGGAGGTTCGGGCGATAGCCATATATGTGCTAAATGATCTCCTAAAATTTCAAGCCGTTTTTGAAAAATCACCTACGCCAGCAAGATCAATTTTTTTACATAGGTCCATTCATATGAAAATAAATAAATAAATATGCATTTTGATACAATAAAAAAATTGTTTCTATTCTTTTAAAGTACCCCTTTCAGCGAAAACAAAAGTTTGTGTCATTACATACAGTACTTGTCGAGAAAAAATTCGTCAAAAATGTTTAACTTTTTCGGGCGTCTTAGTAGAATAGCCCCTTAACGCAAAATATTGAGAATGGCCGTTTTTTTCGCGGTTTAAAAGTCAAAAATTCGACATTTACCAATTTTTAATGATCTGAAAACATTGGAGAATAAGGTAAATAGCCCAGTAATCGCCACCTTAAGACCAATAATCGCCATTAACTTTAGCTTCTTTTTTAAAATTGAAATTTCAATAAAATTTCAATCAAAGCAACTGTCGTGTTATTCATTTCGAAATGAATAGAATTACAGTTGTTTTGATAACATTTCCTTCCAGAAATTATTCTCTACTATGGTGAAAAATACCTGAAAATATTCTTGTGAGCTAGTTATTCAAAATATTCATAAATATTGGCGATAACTGGGCACCTGGCAATTACTGGGTGCTTTACCTTACTTGCAAAATGATTTTAAAGTCGTCTCGAGTGATTTAGTTAGAAGAATTTTGGCGAAAAACTGTTTAAAAAAGAAATTATCATAATCAATCATTGTTCGACATAAAGAAATGTTAATTTCTTTATGTCAATAAAAATAAAACTCAAAAAAGTTCCATCCCTCTAATTTCTTTATGTCAGTAAAAATAAAACTCAAAAAAGTTCCATCCCTCTAATTCTAATACTTCCGGAAATTTACCTTTTCAGCCCTAAAGGATGTTCTCTTTTTCAATTTCAATTTTTGGCTTGAAATAAAATAATCCATTGAAAATTTTCTGGTCTCATAATTTTAATGATGAAAAACATTTAAAGTTAGTTAAAACTTTGGGAGACAATACACTATTAGAAAATTCTTGAAATTTTAACCACTTTTCATCTATTGTGATTGAAAATTCATTTACAGTTGTTGAAATTTCGTTTACTGTGGTTAAAAATTCATTTGATTGAAAATGAATTTAATACTTTGGGTTGAAAATTGATTCAATTTACGTTAATTGAATAAAACTTCAACTAAAGTAATTGGAGTATTTTCTATCGGTTTAATAAAGTTCCTGAACCAAGGCCACATAGAAGATATTCACTATAAATTTTTGAGTAGTAAGTTTAAAAAAATATATAAACGAAGGGCAAAATTGTACAATAATTCATAGGGTATCATTTTGACCCAAATTCAGCAAAAAATTAAATGTTGTAAAAAGTAACGTCTTCTGAAAGGAATACAAATATAACACTAAGAGTGTGATAATTGTCATGTAATATTTCAATATTATTACGTAAATATAAAAATAATAAGATATCCTCTATTATTCGATGTTCATATATTGATCGTTAGGCATTCAATTGCATGATTGATAACATTTGTATTGCTCTGTTGTAGCACAGTAAATCGTGGGATATTATTTTAATCTGCAGCAATATTATTTTGATCTGAAGTGGATCATATATTCTATTGTCACAGTCTTTTGTTTTTCGATTTCTCATTTTGCTGCAGATTAAAATGATACCTTGGGATTTTCTGTGAGATACAATTTTTATCTTTCAAAACATTAAAAAAACAATTATTAACTCTAGCATAAAGTGCATTCACTAAATCTAAATTAGTCACTTTTAACTAATGAAATAGCGCCGACTTGTTCACCAAATGATTTAATAACCATTTTTACTAATTTTTAGTCAATAATGACTAATTCACAGTCAGATCACAACCAAGTCAATTAGTAGAAAAATTCACTATTGGAGTCAAATTTAGTACTGTTACTAAAGTGAATTAGTAGTATTTTACTGTGAATTAGTCATTATTGACTAAAAGTTAGTAAAAATGGTTACTAAATCATTTGGTGAACGAATCAACGCTATTTCGTTAGTCAAAAATGACTAATTCAGATCAATAGAACAGTAACACAATAGCAACAATTCAGATGAAAAATATTGTATGATTTACATAATGCTGAAAAAATATTTCAAAACTAACTTTTTTTCAATAATAACTCTATAATGTAACAATAATCATGTAACATTGAGACATTAGATAATGAAACTTTAATACGATACCCAGACTCTATTACCGATAGTCATGTAACATTCGGGTAATTACGTAATCATTTTTAGTATTAATCACATTTTCTTTCTTCTTAAATAATACAGTTAGAACTAATTGTTTTTGAATCATTTTTGAACATTTTCATTTTTTTTTGAAACATTTGAACATTTGTGAATCTGTAGAATTTGGTAAATTATTAATAAAACTGATGGTAATTAAATAAATTAAATGAATAATTAATATATATGTGTATATATATATATATATATATATATATATATATATATATAAAGCGAGATAAAAAAAGAGATAAATTAGAAATGTAGAGAAATAATAAAAAGGAGACGAGGATGAAATTACAGTTAGATAACAGTCATCTGGTACTCGTACTCCCACTCCAGTTCCTGCATGACGAATTAAAATGATAAAACTGACATCTTTCAAAAGAATTTACACTTTCCTTTTGTCAGATTACATTATTACTGTATTATTAGATTATTAGGTAGATTATTCGATTAATGTTTTATAACTGTTTACAGCATTATCTCTTGTCAATTTTTGGTCAAAATTGAAGTGTTAACACTATTGCCAATATCTGTAAATTTATACTGCATTACAAACAGAAGATTTAGGAGCTGATCAGTCGAATCTAGCACAAAACCGAGAAATTTCATAGTTATCTTAAAAATCTCTTTCTAAAATTGGTTTTTATGATGAGCATAATGATACAATATATATTTTCTTATGATTTTTCAACTTTTCCATAAGTAGTATGGTATTGTATTTTTAAATTCATATAGCGTTATTTACTGAAATTATCAATTCCTCATTGTTAATTTAATAATTTTGAAAATAATAATAAGAGTATCAAGAATAACAACTTGGAAATTATGCATCAAGTTCGGAATTGGAATACATATTCATCATCAGTCAATTCTTCTGTTGTTCTGTTATGAGCATTATTGATTCAATCTTGAATGCCACTGAAATATTGAGTATTCTTTTTCTGTTGAGCTTTTCAATGACGTCAAGCAACAGGTTTACCCGATGATAAGGTCGAAAATAGTATCATATCTTCAGCTGCATAATAAATGGTCAAAACTAAAAACAAATAATATTTCTGTACAGTAAAATAATTTGTCTCATAAGGATCTATCTTGAAATAAAAATTGTTTCCATTTTAATCTGCAACAATAAAATTTTCGAAATTCACGCCATTCAGACTTATGAGAAAATTGTTTTTGAGGAAAGTATTACTCTTGAAATTTTTTGAATACCTTCTTTATAATATACAATTATCAAGATTTTATGATTTTCTATCCATTATGTCACCTCATTCTTAGAGCTGATAAATAGTCCTATCACAGGAAGATTTATAGATTATACGAAAGTAATGGAATTATTATTGAATGGAAAAATAGCTTTTATCAATGAATAAAAATAACTTGCTTATGTGACTGAAAAAAAGGTCATCAAATTGCTCTTTTCTTCTGGGTTTTGCAAGATCGTTACATGAGCACATAAAAGTTAACGACTTGAATGACTTTTCTTCTCAAGCATTCCACCCTTCACTCTGCTACTTTAGGTCCGGTATTTCACTCTAAGCTTAAGAGTTAAGCTCGTCTTAAGACCGATTCTTGTCAGCTGATTGGCTCAATTGAGTCTTGAACCGAGCTTAACTTTCCAGTTTGGTTTGGATTGAAATACCCTGCCTACAAGTACACATACAGCTCCTTCTAAATTAAACTTTATAACGGTATTTATTTATTAGTCTATTCACTTGTTACTATGCTTATTTATTTGTTATTCTATTTATCACTTTATTCATTTGTTTTTCACATTATATTTATTTAATAGCCTATTCAACTAGTTATCCCGCATTTTAAATTTAATTTTCCCGCAAACAGGATTTCTTAATTGGCACCGTAATTGAACCAACATCTAACGCCATAAAACAGTCCCTTAAATTCTAATTATCTTAAATCTAAATACTTTCTCTACAACACACGAAACGAGCTATGTAAAGCGAGAAACTAGAAGCTTCAGAAGTTCCCAGATAAATCCTAATGACAGTGATTATTCTACATGAGTTGAGGCAGTCCGCACCTTTCTTCAAGCTCCACATATCCTGCAATCACCAAGTCGAATTACGAGGTTTTCGACATCGAATGAACAAAGTAGAGTTTGCCTTGATCTTTACAAACGGCACACGATCTTATCGTATGAGAACGCTGTAAGACCATTTTTGTCGAGATAAAACGATTGTTTACCGCGAAACATCCTATAGATTTAAGTTGGTTAAGTCACGTCGTTTCGCTCATTGTATGGTCACATAGGTGTGCGCTTGCTTCTTATATTATACTATATTGTACCATTTTCCTATTACACCATATTCTTATTATAGAATGCTACACAATACACATATATTCCTATTATACCATAATACTATCAATCATAGCAATTAGATTACCTACTACGACGCAATTCCATGAATTAAGTCACCGTTCACGAGTCAAGCTGACTTATGTCACACCCGTGATCGCCTACGTAGGTGTGATTATACTTTTCAAATGGAAGAGGTATCGAATCTGTCCTTCAGATTTCCTAGACCGTTTGGTGCTTTCAAATGTACATTTGTTGTTGTAATACACGTCTGTTATGCTAAAAAGGTGCGCTTGTTTATTGTGCTTGTGACTCCCTTTGCCAGTTTGATCCATTTTATGAGTTAATATGCCTCGAAAACCATTACTTTTTACTGCCACTTTATAACCAGAATAAAATTTTATACCTAGTAAAAAACACTTGCTTCGAAATACTTTTTCATAATCAAAAATAAATCTTGTTTAGTACCCATTCATTGTCAAGACTTGCCCTTTTTATTACTGAATGGATATTTCTGTGGAAATGAAGGCACTAAAAGTTCGCACAACATAATTCAAGATTACTGTTATAGCTATTCCCTTTGGTTTTCACGAATTCTCTAAATGACGTAAAAAAATTTCGCCATTCGTGATTAAGCCATAATCTTCTTTTTATATCAGCAGATGACGTCAGCTCGAAATTTTTTTACCTGGTGGGTAAATTTTTCTTTTTCCGTCTATGTTCAGAAAATTTTAAAAGTTGTTTAGGAAATGTCCTGGAGTTTTGAACGATTAAATGAACGAATTTTTTTTCCTAACTGAAATTTATCTTGAAATATTGTTCAATCTACAAAAGAAAGAGAAACATCATGGGCTTTTTTATTATTAGTGGAGAGTGACTTGATCTGGATAAAAAAGATTTGACTTATAATAATTAAACATTTTACAGAAAAAAGAAAAGTATTACGTACCAAATTGAAGATAAAACATTCCTTTTAAGGGGTAGTACTATTTGGACAGTTGAAAATGAAGGCTCTTTTTGGGAATTTTTTGTAAGAAAATGAAAATTGATATTGAAAAACAGTTTTGAGGACTTCATTATGAAACTAATTCAGATTCAGAGAGTACTTTGGACAGGTGAAAATAAAGGCTCTTTCTGGGAATTTTTTGTAGGAAAATGAAAATTGATATTGAAAAACAGTTTCGAGGACTTTATTATGAAACTTTTGAATAATATAAAAAAATTTTGTTTTTGTTTTTGAAACAAAAATGGCGGCTGCAGAGCTGATGACGTCATACACTTTTTTTCAAAATCCTCTGCGGCTAGCAGTAGAAGTGACGTAGACTTTATTCTGGAGCAAAAAATCGAGTTTTTTTTTTAAATTATATTAAATTATCTACAGAAGTACACATCTAAAAGCATAAACATATATTTTTGTAGAAATTATGACGATTGGTTTACAATTCTTTTTTCAAATCGTCATAATTTCTACAAAAATGTATGTTTATGCTTTTAGATGTGTACTTCCATAAATAATAATCTAATATAATGTATGAAGAAACTCGATTTTTTGTTCCAGAATAAAGTCTACGTCACTTCTACTGCTAGCCGCGAAGGATTTTAAAAAAAAGTGTATGATGTCATCAGCTCTGCAGCCGCTATTTTTGTTTGAAAAACAAAAACAAAATTCTCTTATACATATTATTCAAAAGTTTTATAATCAAGTTTTCAAAACTGTTTTTCAATATCAATTTTCATTTTTCTACAAAAAATTCCCAGAAAGAGCCTTCATTTTCACCTGTCCAAAGTACTCTCTAAATCTGAATTAGTAGTTTTCTACTAATGAAATAGAGCCGAATCGTTTACCGATTGTTTTAGTAAGCATTTCTACTAATTTTTAGTAGAAAACTACTAATCAATGGTAGAAAACTAATTCACGCAGTAAAAGTTACTGATTTATTTAGTAAGCTTTACTAACTGAATTAGTAATTTTCTACTATGAATTAGTAGTTTTCTACCATTAATTAGTAGAAATGCTTACTAAAGCAATTATTGGTAAACGATTCGGCACTATTTCATTAGTAAAAAACTACTAATTCGGATTTAGAGAGTAGTATTACCCCTTAAATAATACTAATAACGTAGATAATAACAAAGATTATATCAGATATTTATCCGTAATTAATCTTTTTCTAAACCATTGCACGTTTATCCAGATGAGGGTTTGGGACCACGATCCGGATAATCGAGTTTTACATCACTCACAGTTTTAATTGGTCAATTTTTTACTTGATCTCATCGAATAGCATTTCAGCACTGTTACTTTTAAATGTTTTTGTCTTGATAAAAGTAATATTTTTAAACATACTGTAAAAAATACACCAGCTATTATCTCTATCGTATTTATTATTAAATGAGGACAGCCACTTCTACCAACTTCAAGTGGTCAAAAAATCTGTTGAAATAGCTACTTCTTGTATGTTGGCCAAATACGCAGATCATTTGAAAATCTTTTGAGTGTAATTTGTTTAATACACTCTATAAATATCAATAAATTATTAATTTTTTGTCAAAAGTGTTTAATTATAAATTAAATATTGCATCCAAATATTATTTTAACTGAGGGTGATACAACTCCTTCCTTAAACATTATTAAATACTAATTAAATTTAGCATATCTTAAAGGATTCTGATTAAAATAAACATTAAACTTATTTACTATTATTTTTTAGTTGGCAGCATTTGATAAATCTTAAATGCTGGTAACCTAAAACAAAAAAAATTAGTTCAGCTCAAAAATCTAACCTTTCACGAATTATCCAGATCGGGGAAAATAACACTACAAATAAAAACATATTAATTACGTTATTTTTGATAATTAAAATACTGTTTTTGTGGAAAGTTTTAAAGCCAAGTGTTCCGTGGATACAAGGAACGAAAGAAATAGTTGTAAAAAAATCCTACGGTATGTAATAAAAATGACGAAATTATTAGAAGTAAAAAGTTATGTCTCCATGTCAAAAACACATTTTTCAACTTTTTAATTTAATAACAGCAAGTAAGTGGTGAACCGTATTATGACTTTATCCTTTTTTGATAATTTTACTTATAAAAAATTACTCCAGTTCATTTAATTCAAATATATAGTCATTTTTACGTATTATTCAGGTCGGGAACCTATCCAGTTCGGGTCACTCTCCCGTACATTAGTTTCTATATTAATAAACCAATATTTTAGAACAAATTTGAGTTTAAAGTGAAATCAAATTAGAATTTCGTTTATTTGAACGTTTAAAACTTCAAGCATATTTTAAGAAATAAGTTCCTTTTGCATGACAATTTGCAGAAAGCTATATTTTAATGAATAATTATCATGAATGTTAATTTCAAAACATGAATTTGAATATGCATAATCGCATAAGAGCACATAATCGAGATTAAAATGCAAAATTAGGTGCCCAGTTTCGCAGGAAACGTAAATCAGATCTGATACTTGAAATACACTATGAATAGTAATTAATTGACCCTCTTGAACTCGAGCCATTTGATGCAATGTAATGAAAACAAAGCAGAATGTTCATATCGGATGCACGAAATTCGACCAACGTTTGTATCATGCCAAAGTCACTGATCCAGAAACACCTTTTATGGATCAGTGAGTTTTCATCATGAATGAATCGCACAATAGGGATCGGTCAATCAAATTCTGCTTAGCAATATCAGTTGTTGATTTAGCCTTATAATAATATTATATGAAAACTGACATTATTATTGTACATTAAATATTTTATCTGGGGCGTTTTAGGTTGAAATCTCCTTCCATTTTTAATCAATTTTTCTTGAGAAATCTCAGTGACAGCAAGTTTCCATCCTTACCATCTGATATGAAAGAAATATTAAAAAAAATGCCTTTTCCATATTTAATTTCTTATAACTTTGATCTGCTTCAACTTCATGAATCTACTACAAAAAACTTAAAGGGTCAATACTAATAATGGTTCCATCTCTGATGTGATTTTCTGATATTTGATATTGCTTTTTCATATCTGACACTATTTTCTCATATCTTTCACGAACCCTGTAATTTTAGAATATAGCTCCTTCAATTTTTCCATATAAATCGAATAATGGTTGATCAAGAAAATTGATTACTTTTGCATGGTACATTGGACGTTGCATCACGGATGCTAATTGATTCGTCAGATGAACGGTACTGTGAGCAAGAGCCCCTTTTGCGAGGCAGCGATAATTAGTATGTCTAGAAAGCAGACTCGATCGCTAATCGATAACTTTAATTTATTCTCAATGGGATAAGCCCCAGAGCCGATTTCACGATTTGGATCATCGATAGGCGTTAACTATTATGGAAATAATCTTTCCTGGAAGCTACAACTATCCATGTACTTCTTATCGACTCCTTTTCCAGAGGGAAAAAATTTTTAGATTGGGCGATATTGAGTAATCTGAATCTGTACAGCTTCCGGAAAATTTCTCCTGATTTACAAGGCTTGCAGGAGAAACTCGTGTCGTGATTCACTTTGATGTTTAAATTGAGATTACGTCGCGTACATCGCTAATTTTTTTGGTATTTAGGTAGGATAGTAATTTGAAAATAATGATAGGGAAGGATAAGAAAGGATAATTTGTAGGTGATATAATCAGGTACTTATTATATTTGAAATTTTTCATATATAATAACTATTAACTGCATGCAGATTATTATAGTCTAATCATTTTTGTAACCAAAGCATTTTAAGAAGATAGAATAGAATAATGTATTCTGATCTGAATGTGAATCTTATCTGTATTCCTCTTTGTCTTTGTAGTTTATTTCTAAAAAAAAGAAAGGCATTTTTAATTAAATTTTTCTCGTTTTTTTTTTTTGTTGCAGACTACCAGTTTCCAATAGACGTATCGGGTGTAGCGAAGGACCATCCATTCTTGGAGACAGATTCTCTGCAAAGTCTCTTCCGAAGATTGCATGCGCTTAACCGTTGCGCCAACATGAAGCTGGACACTCATCACACACATCACCATAATACAAGTCACAGCAAAAGCGTGAGTGTTACTGATGTAATGATTTTAGTAAAACTATTCCGTAATTCTCGTAGGCGTTCGATGACAAACTATTCTCCCACGATGTCTTTTCTTCTTCAAGGACACCTAAACTTAATGTTTCTCTTAACAAATTTAGAGGATAAAAGAAGCCTAAATCTTTTTCAGATATTATTTCATGATTACATGATCCGCTAAACACTATACTTTAAAATTGGCCTCGAAATTGCCCTCTATTTGTCCTGCTTCCACTCACACAGTATTTTATAACTCCTTCTAGAAAGTTTTTCTAGATTATTTCAGATTTTTTTGGAAGCTTCCCTGTTTCCGCATTTAAAAAAAGGACTGTTATTCCTGATTATTTCTTTTCTTAAGGAGGGTTTCTCCTTTGTAGGCCTAAAAAGTTGAGTAATTTAAAAAAAATTATTTTTAAGAAACTGATAAAGATGGATAAATGAAATTTGATACATGTAATTATATATATTTAAGCTGTACAAAAAAAATTACAAAGTTTTTAGATCAATGTCATGATCTTGAGAAGTTGGAGCGCCGTTCATCGCGGCGGTCCATGGTGGAAGTGATAACTCAGGTACAAATCATCTGAATTAAAAAATTGAGCGGGATTATCATCAGGAAACTTATGCGCGTAATATAGACTGGAATTATAAAAAAATATTAAAAACTTTGTTTTTTGTAATAAAAAAAAAGAAAGAAAATTTTGCGGAAAATGATTTTTTTCAAATATCTATAACTTCGTCAAAAATTCTTTTTTAAAAAAAAATTCTAGTCTTATATTACGCACTAATGTGTTCTGATGATAATCCCGCTCAATTTTTTAATTTCAGATGATTTGTTACCTGAGTTATCACTTCTACCATGGACCGCCGCGATCAATGGCGCACAGTAAGGCAAAAAAGCGTCTGTGGATAAATCAATTTTCAGACAAAACTACTCATCCGATTTGGACGTTTGTTTTTTTAAATTAAAGTGTATTAAATTCCGCATCGTTACAATGGAGGACATTTTTAAAAAATTTTCTCACAAAATTTTTTAATTCAAACAAAATGAAGAAAAATTTTTTTTGGCTTTACAAGACTGCCATTTAGTCAAAAAATATTTTATTTTACCGAAAATGGTCCACATCCAGGCAAAAACTCATTAAAAATTATGTCCAGTAGTATTAATTTAATAAAGCCAAAATTTAAATTGTTATAAACAAATTAGTGAACAAAAGTTATATCTTTATTTGCCACATTTAAGAGGTTATATCACCTTGATGTACTGAAAAATGAGACTTTTTTTAGGAATTTTTTTCTCCGCTACTAATAAAGCAAACAAAAAAACGGTTTTAAGAATTTTTCGTCATTTTGGCATTTTCATTTGGCTTTTTCTCGATCCCATGACGAAAAGCACTGTATTTGCCATGTCCAAACGAAAATTTTGGCTCGAGCGATTAAATCCCTCGGCTTCGCCTCGTGATTTAAATTACGCTCTCACCAAAATTTGCGTTTAAACTTGGCGAATAATGCACTATATTCTAGATGTCATTAGGTATACAGAATAATTTTCTTTTTTTTATTTAATACAAAATATCGGCGTAGGAGTAGCTAAAGCGAAACCAGGTTTTTCAATTTGGTGGACAGTATAACTCGAGCAATTGTCATCCGATTGACTTGAAATTTTAACTGTAGCTTCTTAGATAGATTATCTAAAGCGGTACACACAATTTTCACGATTGATTAACAATAAAATTTTTTTTTAAAAAATTAAGGTCGATTATTGAGTGAAAAAGATTTTATTTTTCAAATTGCTGTTATTTTGCAAAAAATAAATATTTTTTAATAATCTTGTGTACCGCTTTAGATAGTCTATTTAAGAAGGTACAGTTCAAATTTTAAGTCATTCGGATGAAAATTGCTTGAGTTATACTGCCCACCAAATTAAAAAGCATGGTTTCGCTTTAGCTATTGCTCAAAACCATTTTTTTATTTTATTAGTAGCGAAGAAAAAATTCCTAAAAAGAGCCTCATTTTTCATTATGTCACGGTGATATAGCCCCTTGAAGACACCAAACTAATATTTTCAGGAGAAAATTGAAATAAAATAATGTTAACTTAAAATTAGAAGACGTTAAACATCAATTCTTAATTGTTTATAACACTTTAATAAACAAATACGAAATTAAGGCATTTTTAATTAGATAGATTTAGCTTCTTCAGCAGAATTAGATATAAATATTTCACCAATGATCTTCTGCTGTGATAGTTTGCATTGCAACAACAATCGTGTATTATTTAAACAAATTTAATAATCAAATGCATTATTTGGTCGTTTTAGAGTAGATAAGCTTCGTTTTTTCAGCAGAATCAATAACTAGTACGTTGCCAATGTGTCTTGCTATTTTACTTTACACTTAGGCATCAATTGTTTATTGTCTAAACAAATTTAATTAACAAATTAATTATTTGAGCATTTTTCAATATAGAAATTTTGTTTTTTCAGCAGAATCAACTACAATCATCTCAGAGATAATCTATAATTATGATGATTCGCAGTTAAACAATAATTCTGCTAAAAAAAATGAAACTCATTTATTGAAAAACAACCAAGCAATGCATTTGTTTATTAAAAAAATTTCGATATTGAAAAATTTTCAAATAATTAATTTGTTAACTAAATTTGTTTAAACAATTAACAACTGATGCCTAAGTGAAAAAGTAAAACAGCAAGATACATTATCAGCATACTAGCTATTGATTCTGCTAAAAAAAACGAAGCTTATTTACTGAGAAATAGACAAATAATGCATTTGTTCATTAAATTTTGTTTAAATATTACAAGATTATTGTTGCAGTGCAAACTATCACGGCAGAAGATCATTGGTGAATATTTATAACTAATTCTGCTGAAAAAGCTAAATCTATCTAATTAAAAATACCTTAATTTCGTATTTGTTTATTAAATTGTTATAAACCATTGGAAATTGATGTTTAACGTCTTCTAATTTTAAGTTAACATTATTTTATTTTCATTTTCTCCTGAAAATATTGGTTTGGTGCATTTAAATGTGACAAACAAAGAAAATATGATTTTTAAATTTTATAATTGTAAATAACTTTTAAATTATATAATTTGTTTATAACAATTTAAATTTTTATTTTATTAAATTAATACTGCTGAACATAATTTTTAATGAGTTTTTGCCTCGACGTGGACCATTTTCGGTAAAATAAAAAAAATTTTAACTAAATGGCAGTCTTGAAAAGTCAAAAATTTTTTTTTCATTTAGTTTATTAAGTAAAAAATTTTTGAGAAAATTTTTCAAAAATGTCCTCCGTTGTAACGATGTGGAATTTAAATACACTTTAATTTAAAAAGAAACGTCCAAATCGGATGAGTAGTTTTTCTGAAAATTGATTTGTATACAGACGCTTTTTTGCCCTATTGTGCCGCGCTCCAACTTTAAGATCATGATTTTAATTAAATTTGTAAATTTTTGTTGTAAAGCTTAAATATATACATTGTATGCAAAATTTCATTCATCCATCTTTATTAATTTTTTAGAAATAATTACTCAACTTTATAGGCCTACAAAGGAGAAACCCCCCTTAAAATTAATGTAGTCTTTCAAGAGAAATCATAAATAAACTTGAAATTAATTTAGTTAGAACAGTGCATCAGTAATTTTAAATCATAAATAACTATTAAAGCTCGTCGAGCAGATCTGGAAATGAATCAATCTTCGTATGAAGTGAATTAATCTTGGTAGAAAATGATAACATGAACTGGGAAAGACAAAAACAGTGGTCTTTTAGAATCGTAGATTATTTCTCTGGATGAATCATAACTCCCCCTCTTGACGTTCTTGAAGGAACATAAATCGCACGCCTTGTGAAGTACACGAGCACTGTCAAGTATTTGTATTCAATCTCAAACGTCTTCTCCATGACACGTTTGTATTTATGGTCATTGTTATGCATATCGTGAAAACTCCTATCCCGACCTTTCCTTACGACCACTGAGTACCAACTTAAGAATATAAACTGAAGAGCGATTAGGGTTGCTTTAAAATATGCCCCATTTTATCCTTTGTTATTTACAGACGATAAATAATTAAAGGATACATTTTATCGGGATACGTTTTATATCTTTTTTAATCCGTAACTATACAGCTCGCTTTGTAGTATATTTAATTTACGATCACCTTTTGGTTACATAGCAATTTTTTGTTTCTTACTTTTTTTCTCGTCTCTTTTATTCCTTCCTGCTTTATATATCTCTTCCTTAAGAAATAAGTCCCCATTACATCAAAATCACATTAGAATAATACTGCGCAGAATGAATCATGCCCCACACTATAATCAGTCCTACGCCTGTTTTGTCTTATACACACATTAAAATGATTAACGTGGAATCTCGAGCACTCTTAATCATTCATGTCAGCTCTTAAACCCCCTAAATCTTCTCATTAAATAATTTCTTGTACAAAAAGGAACCTTGGGTACTATACTCAAATCAAAAATACTTAATAATGTTCTATTCCTTTTTTTTTTATTAGAGAAGAGTAATCGATTTGAGATTAATCAGTGAAGTTTGATTCTGATAGGTTTTTATAGTCTTAATGGAGTTTGGCAAATTATCCTTGCGTGCACTTTCTCGAGCCGGAAGGAACAGATCACGATGATACTGTAATTGATAGATCATCACCGGTTCTGTGACTTTCATTCCCGTAAATGGTTTTAATTTCTACGTTTCCTCGGTTGCGGTTCGTCAGTACACGTGCACCCTGCAAAAGTGCACAAGTGATACGAGAGCAGCTGCCTCAACTCTTACCGGAAGTTAGGTTTGTATACACATGTAGACGACGAGAGGCGAATGAAAAATAGTTTTATATAGCCAGTCCCTCAGGGAATGGCAATTATCTTATTCCCGGTTTTATTCTACCGTATCTAATTATCTATTTTGCGATTTTGTCGGACAAAACGAGTGTCGGAAGGTAGGAAGCATTAAATGACATAGTTTAGTGAAATAAAAGGGGATTCATTTCCGGTCAGGTTTTATTCTTAATTTGAATGACTCTTGAAAATAGAAATCATTTAAGACCCAATTCATTTCAAATCAGGCAATTTTTGAATTTTTCGTCGAAGAAATAATATGTTGCTTTTTAGACGTTTTAGACACTAGGGAAAATATGTGTTTAATTTAATAAATAATTGGACAAACAATTTTTTTATTGGACAAACAAAACTTGATATAAATATATTTCTATTTGAACACATTTTTTTGAAACACAATATTTTGTAGTACGAGTTTTAAAAAGGTATAATATTTATTAGTGTTCACACATGATAGGTAATGATTAAGAAATATTCTTTAAGAAGTGATCTCGACTGAGGTGTCAGTCGAACTGCTCTCTTCCAGGAGATTTCTTGCCCCGATTAGTCATTTTTTTGACTACAACTCGGCAACTGTGCTTTGGCACCGGATGTTTTAGAAACATGCTCTCCTGAAAACTTTCTTTGATCATAACTGCTCTACAATTTATTTCAAACAAAGATATATCATTTGATTTAAGCTATGTATTTGGTTGATTAAAAAAAAAATTTTGTGTTTCAGAATTTTAATCCTTCTTTGATCATAACTGCTCTACAATTTATTTCAAACAAAGATATATCATTTGATTTATACTAAGGATTTGGTTGATTAAAAAAAATCTTTGTGTTTCGGAATTGTAATCCAGTTTAAAGTTTTAAAAAGGTCTTTTCGCTGAAAAACTTTCAATTTTACGATTCAGCATGCGAACAAGCTCGTTAAGAGTACCACTTACAGCCGCCTTTCACTCTTAAAAAATTTGATCGATGCCTCTTCTCAGATCTCTGCAACCAATGACTTTCAACTCGGATATTGATTCCCGGTCATTGCTCGTTTAATTCGGTTTCTCCACTGGATTGGTTATCCGATGTTGTAGTTTGCCCAAGCAACTTCTTTAATTGTTTATTTATTTACAATCAAAGCTTCTCTTCCTTGTGAATATCTTCATTTTCCTCTCGAGTTGCTGCTTTTGCATCAGACTTTTTTTAAAGCGATTCACTTTACCATAAGAAGAGATAACTCTTTTTACAATAAAAATCTAAATCCAATTTTGACGCTAATAAGTTATAAATCTTTATTTTCTTACAATAAAAATCTCAATCAAATTTTGATGCTAATAAATTATAAATCTTTATTTTCCAAAAAGTTATTTCCATAAAAAGGTTAATTCAGTTTCTTTAAATGTCACGAAATCTGAATAAAATCTTCCAGAAGGAAAATGTGCATCCATGTTTTATAGAGGGATTAATTTTTTTTCTCGCACGACCCTTTGTTATAATTATAATTTCCAAGCACGTAATTTACTGGGGAGGAAGGACATCATACACACAGTACAAAAATGAAGGTTGTTTTACTCGACCCTCATTGCTGCCTCTAACGACAATGACAAACGAGCAACGAGGCGCAATGAGCACTTCCCTGGAAAATGGGGAGCAAAATGAAATTGTAAGATTCAAACTTGAAATTCTTGAAGATGCGTTTATTAAGAAGCGAGGACAGCAAATCCATTGGACAGAACATCCGTTCTGTTGGTAATTTTCTCGCAGATGAGACTGATCTCAGTTGCTTTGTCGAATCCGAGGCGTTTTCATAGCGACACGCGTAATTATCTTTGCTTCCGTGGACGTCTCTGTATCTTTAAAGAGGATGAAAACTGGTTACAAGCATGCACACAATATGAGAGAGCGGCAGACTGCGCGGCACGATTCCGAGCACCTGCGTTTACGCTCACCTTGCTCTTAAATCCAGGATTGACCGAGGCTTTATAATGTGTTTAAAAACGGCCAGTCTCTCTCGTAAAGTATTTTTTCAATTATTTAAAAGATTGTTTTTAGTTGAGCTTCTGTTTTTATTAGAGTTTTAAAATATCTCTCGTTTTTATTTCTCGATAAATCAGTTTTAATGGTTTTCAGTTAATTCAATGACAGTTCTGCAGGAACAAGATTTAGGTAAATGCAGCTTGAAAAGTTTGAAGGGCAACAAGAAATTTAAATTGTGAGACAAACAATTCTTCGACGAAAAATAATCTTAGTCGACAATGAAACTAATATTAAAAAAATTTCATCTCTCTAATCACAGAAAAAACGAAGGATAAAATTTACCTCGATTTCGGGGTAAAAATTACCTGCAACAAAAATTAACTTCACAGGATAAATTTTACCCAAATATCGGTTAAATTTTATTTTGTTTTTCCATGATAACACATGGAAATTACCTGCAACAAATTTTATCCTTAGTTTTTTCTGTGAACTTTAAAACTTCTGGAAGCTTCACTCAGAAAAATGTTTGTTTCATTCAATCAATCAAATAAATGATCAACTATATGGTCAACCAAAATTTTTGTTGAATCAAACGATGTTCTCTAGTTGACTCAATCAAAAATTTGTTTCATTCAACCAAATTTTTTGGTCCATCAAAAAATTTATTAGATTAGGCCAAACTTTTATTCAAATCAAATAAATATTTATTTGAGTCAATCAAAATTTGTTTGAAATAATCAAATATTTGTGTGTATTCAAAGAAACACAGTGTGTTTGATACAAATTCAAATAAATTTTTTTCTGCGAGTTTTTCAGACCCTAAAGTTTAACAGGTTGTCCAGCGGTCAGGGAAGTCAGGGAAAAGTCAGGGAATGCGGTTGGTCAGAGAAAAATCAGAGAAATGTCAGGAAATTTTTTTAAAAGTCAGGGAAATTTTTTCTCATTGGATAAAAACTAGATATTAGGTTTTTTAGTATAATCTTATATATTTTTTAAAATATCACACACCTCTTCTTTTTTATTATACGAAAAATCCGAAACTTATGAAAGATAAAGTCAAGAAAAATAAATGACACTGAAGAAAAAAGTCAGGTAATTTTTAAATCTGGCTTTCGCTGGACACCCTGATTAAAATCCCTTATAAAAAAGTAAAGGTCAATTTTTCATTGGAAAATGGTCACATGTAATAAGAGAAAAAACTGTCATTGTTAGAAGAACTTTTTTTATATGACTTTTGCTTCAAATAAAATCATTTCCAATGTAAAATTTTGTATTTATCAATTTTTCATTTCACGTGTGAACCATTTTTGTACAACATTTTCTTTACAAAGTTGATTTTTAGGAAATGTAGGTTCTTAATATCTTATTCAAAAATGAAATTTTAAGTTTACTGCTTGCAAAAATAGAGTTTCGGAAGGTCTATGGGGTTGAAACTTTTTTCGGTAAATTTTGCGTTAAAATAAATCAATTTTTCGCCTCGTATTGAGAATCATTAAATTTTTTTCTTATTTTATTTTCTTTGAGTTGGAGTAGGTAATTTATATACTTTAGAATTTGTATAAAAATCAAATGAAAGTTTAATGATGCCACATAAATTGACACTTGATACGTATGTGTAATAATAATGGTAACAAAAATAATTTATTTCCACACATTTTCAAATATTTCAAACTCCAAAAAATTAATTTATCAAATTTTCGAAGACATTAACTTTCCCCTTACATATATGTAAGGGGCAAGTTAATATCTGAAAAAAACTGTTTGGTTCGGACAACAAAACGATTTGGTTGCTGTAGAAGCAACCAATTTTTTTGATTGTGTCAACCAAATTTTCGTTCTTTCAACGAACTTTTTGTTGAACCAACAAACCTTTTATTGAATCAACAAAATCTCTGTTCTGGTTGAATTAACAAAATTCTTTATGGTTCAACAAAAGGTTTGTTGAAAGAACCAAAATTTGGTTGCCACAACCCAAAAATTTTGTTGCTTCTATAGCAACCAAATTGTTTTGTTGTCCGAACCAAACAGTTTTCTCAGTGTAATTTCGATTATCTGAACGTCCTTAAAAATTCCTTAACCCCGCAGAATTTTGATTCGCACCAATGAACAGAGTGCATATCGATCTCTTGTTTCGAATCGCCCTGAAAGCCTGTCTTGTATTAATGGTGTTTATCGAAGAACTACCTACCCGTATTACTAGGTAATACGTATTACCGGTCTTACTAGGCAGATACCAACTTTTTTCTTCTGCAAAATATAAGCTGAGGTGCATACGAAACTTATGACCATTATATGCACTTGCACATGCACAGGAAAACTGGATTTTTATCCTTGTCAGGCACAACAAATAAATTGATATTGTGGAAAAGGCAAGACCCGATAAAACATGCATAGAAAACGAAACGACGGTGATGCTATAAATACCTGAAAACCGGTATATTGTTGATTAAACTTTTTTTTGTAGTACAACACAAGATTGCAGAATCCATAACTCTTAGCCAGGGATGAGTTATTTTATACGCAATCTTGTTCTTCTGATAACTGACTTTTGTAGATCAAGCTACTCTCCTTACATCCATTTTTTTCATACCTGATTATTAGGGTGGGTCGAAAATAAATACTTCTGGAATTCGAAATCTCTACAGCGCAGAAAAGTAGCGTATTGGGATCCTAAAAAAGTTTAATTAATTTGTAATCGATCGACATGCAGCTTGGTTACCCGCGCTCGAAAAAAAGGTTTAAAAAATTTCTTGTTTGCAGAGTTCTTAAATTGTCTTGAGTTTCAATTTTTTTTTACATACCTGGAGGTCAAGAAAGTCTTCTCAGTTTTTTGCTCATTCCGCAAAAAATGACTGCCTGATCAACTGACTTTCAATCAATCATTTTCCGAGAGATAATTCCAATTTAATTCACTTTTGTTTTCGGAAAATTGTTTTAACCCGTTTGTAAATGGAAGAATTTTTTGGGGTACTCGAAAACTTTCTAGTAGCAAAAATGCACTAGGAAAAAAATCGCCAAACCCAGGAATCGAAATTGGCAATACAGCGAATTTTTAAAATTTTAATTTTAGTATTTAATGAAATTATCTTTATAACTTGTGGTTTAAACATGTCTCTGAGCATGTGTGGGTTTTTTAAACATAGAAATACACTAGGAAAAAAATCCACGAGACCCAGTAGTCGAAATTAGAATTACAGAAATTTTTCAAAATTTGAAATTTGGCATTCAATAAAATTATTTTCTACGCTTCTGATTTTTAAATTTTTTTGAGCATGTGTGGAATTTTTAAGCATAGAGATACGTTAGAAAAAAAATCGACAAGACCCAGAAATCGAAATTGGAATGACAGCAAATTTTCTTAATTCGGAATTTTGTATCTAATAGAATTATTTTTTTTTACTTATAAGTTTAACATTTTTCGAGCTTGTGTGGATTTTTTAAGCCTAGAAATGCACTAGAAAAAAAATCAACAAGACCCAGGAATCAAAATTGGAAACAGTAACTTTCAAAAATGCTGAATGGGTGTTTATTGAATTTACAAAATTAACTTTGAATTTGAATTCCTTAGATGCAATTTTCGCAAAATCTACATGTTCATCCATTGTGTCAACTTACTAATAACACTTCAGGTCAAAATAAAAGTATTTAAAAAAAAGAAACGCCGCTTCATCACTTTTAAAAATTCCTGTTTCCCATTTTGTTTCTTCGGTCTCGTCGATTTTTTTTCTAGTGTATTTCTATACTTAAGAATTCCAGACTTGTTAAAAGAAATTCTAAGATCACCAGCGAAGAAAATAATTCTATTAAATACCAAATTCCAAATTTTGCAAAATTACTGTAATTCTAATTTCGACTCCTGGATCTTGTGAATTTTTTTTCTAGTGTATGTGCTTAAAAACTCTAGACGTGCTCGAAAAAATTCTAAAATCACAAGTGAAGAAAATAATTCTATTAAATACCAAATTCCAAATTTTGAAAAATTACTGTAATTCTAATTTCGATTCCTGGGTTTTATGGATTTTTTTCTAGTGTATTTTTATGTTTAAAAAGCCCACACATGCTCAGAAAAATGTTTAAACCACAAGTTATGAAGATAATTTCACTAAATACCAAAATCAAAATTTTAAAAATTCGCTATATTTCCAATTTCGATTCCGGGGTTTTGGCGATTTTTTTCTTTGTGTATTTTTGTCACTGGGAAGTTTTTAAGTACCCCAAAAAATTCTTGTCTGATTGACAAACGTGTTAAAATTTTTTGTCAAAACAGGGGTGAATTAACCCTTTGGTCATCAGCATTTTCCACGTACCCGATGGTCATTATCGTGGGTCCTGTGGGACCCACGACGTCTTTCGTCGATGAAAAATGTAAAAATGTTATTTTTAGACTTACGATAGTGGAATCAGAATCAGAGTCTCCCGAATAAGATTCTGTAAATAAAAATTTTATAAGTTTGTGATACAGTGAAAAAAAAAGTTTGGAAAAAAATGCGAAAAATTGGGGAAAATGAATTTTTTTTTTGTTTTTTTTTTCGTTTTTTCTGTTGTTTTGTATTCAATTTAAAAGAAAAAATCATACGATTTCGTAATCTGAAGACTTCCCTCTAAAAGACTATTAAAACGGTTTTTTTTTTGTTTTCAAAAAGTATATTTATTTTGCAAAGTGAAGGTGCAAGTTTTGTCTGAATAAAAAAATCACATTTTTGACTGTTGTTTCGTTCATAATGAGACTTTTTACACATATTACGGGATGACCATGGCTCTAGGCAGCCCAGATACGCTGTATTTTTCTCCTATATTCAAAACCCATGGCTCTCTTTTTTGAACATCTGCCTTTGAGAAAACTTGTCGTTTGTGTACGTGCTGGGTCAATGGCAACTCAGATGGTGACCAGAGGGTTAAATAGGAATCATCTCTCAGAAAAATGATTGACTGAAATCTGCAAAAAATTGAGCAGATTTTTCTGACCTTCAGGTATGTAAAAAAAATTGATACTCAAGAAAATTTAAAAACTCTGCAAACAAGAAATTTTTGAAACCTTTTTTTCGAATGCGGGTAACCAAGCTGCATGTCGATCGATTTCAAATTAATTTTACTTTTTTAGAATCCCAAATACACTACTTTTCCGCGTTGTAGCGATTTCGAATTCCAGAAGTATTTATTTTAGACCCAACCTACTGATTATAGAGTTAAATGGTTAAAAATGGTTAAAAATGATCATTTTATAAGTTATAAATTGTAGGAACAATTGCTATATTTTTTCAAATTTATTATAGAGGATTTTTTTTACAAAATGTATTGCAGGTGTATGAAGGATGAAAGAATTTCTTGGTGAAGAATTTCAGCAATGTATGGGGAACGGATATTTGTATTGAAAATCTAGGAAATTGTAATCTCTGTGTAAGGTTGGTGCAGAAAGGTCAAGAAACTTGAAGGCAGGATTTCGAGATCAAATAACAGAAGTGATTGGACTCATCCTTGCGGTTTCTGGTAAATTGCTGGTAGAAAATCATCCTTAGACCATGTCTCTGATTGACCAGCTCCGTACTAGGAGAAAAGGTATACCGGTATCACGGTAGAATGTTGAAATAGGGTTCTGGCTCGCCTCGTGCGAATTTATGGCAACCGGTTTCTGCCGATCGGTGCAGGAATGTCGAGCTGTCGTTGCTGCGTGTCAACCGGTGCGAACCGTCCGAGAAACGGTGGTTTACTCCAGGCCCCCAAGTCGCAATTAGCGGCACTTTTGAAATTTTCAAAACAAAAAAAAAAACAACTCTCCAGTATCCTCGATCATTTGCGGTTCTTTTTTTGCAACTTGTTACAAATAGGTATCCACTCTACCAGGACTATTCACCTCGAATCGAGGCGGAAAAACCATCCGCTCGAGTTCCATTCTTCAGTACAAAACAACCGTATCACGGTCTAAGTCCGGGTTAAAAGTTACACTTCTTTGCTCCTCTTCTATTTAAGGTCACTTCTATAAATAAATTTGCTGTAAAAACCCGTGGATAATAAATTTATTCCTTTGAAACTTCACAAATAAATTGAATTGTTGTATTAAATTAAAGTAAATAGGTGAATATTGCGATGGCTTAAATGAAAAGAATTTATTTATTGTAGAAGGTGTTATACATTTTTGATCTACTGATCACAGTGTTTCCATCGTACCAATCTTGTAGTGTAATCTTTTAAAAGAGATGTTGTAAATTTTAATCAGTGTAAAAATTTGTAGAAGGATACATTTTTGATGATCAGTAGATCAAAAATGTATAACACCTTCTACAAATTTGTAGAAGAATACATTTTTGATGATCAGTAGATCAAAAATGTATAGCACACCTTCTACAAATTTCGACACTGATCAAAATCTGCAACATCTCTTCTGAAAGAATTTGTTTATTAATTCTGGGACCTTTGAAAATTACAAAATTTACGTTTCTTGGCATTTGGAAACTTTCTTTCTTTTCTTCGAAATCTTCCACAAAAAAAATTGGGATGACGTAAAGAATATAAAACCATTAAGAAAACTTTTTTTATAGTACGATTAAAGGTCTTGTCTAAATTAAAATTAATTGATCGTTAAAGAGACTTATATAATTAATTTTTACGAGTTGACATTGATTAGATTCCATGATCAATTAGTAGATTTATAGAAGTAATAATTATTTAGAAAACGAAAGCAATCGTCATTCATTTCAAAGCTAATAGCGTGTTATTAGGTAATAACTGATTTCAAAGTAATTGCTTGGAAAGTACGAATTAGACTATCAGTTTTACTTTTTTAAAAAGGGAATTCCGTTAGAAAATTGTGCGGAGACAGAAATCAGACATCTCACTATTTATGGTGAGAGAAAAAAGGAGAAAAAGTTTCGAAAGCGAGGAGAAACATAAGCGAAATATTCACTTGGGCCAAAGAAGATTGACCTTAAATCTTGTTAGCGTGAAAGTCGCGACTAGACTCAATGTCATTTTCAATTGGTTTCCGCAGAAAGTCTGGTAATTTCAGAGACAGATTTATCATTCCTCGAGATGACAGTTTCCACTTTTAAATGCGGTTTTGTTGGTATACGAAAATGCTTCTTGATTTGTGGGCAAACATCTTTGTAGAGGATAAACAATTATTTTCTGCTTTCATGATTGCTTCTTCTTTTATGCGCAGATTTATACAAAATTTATAGTACATAATTTATTGCACAAAATTTATTACGTAGACTGTATTGAAGAGTATATTCTTCATCATTTATTGTACAGATTTTAATATACAATATTTTACTGCATTGCGTTTATTGAACAAAATTGCTGCTGAACAATTTCGGAAGAAACGTATGGACAATGAGATTACAGTTTGTTATGGCAAGATTAAGTTTTTGGCAAACTGTTCTCAGTTGCCTATCGGCTACTGAGAAATCTCACCAGGAAGTGATCATTAGTGTGGAATACTTGCTTGCTCTTGTCGCACTCGAGCATTTATATGCATTTCTATGTATGTCGCACCGTTATAACGATCTCCATATATATTCTGAGCTCGGACTGTCAGATCTAGTTCCGAATCGGTGATATATACGCAATTGCGATCACGTTTTGTATCTACTTTAATTATCGTACATCTGTCGCTCAAAGCATGTTGCATTCTGAAATAAAGTATCAATAATTGATAAGAAAATCGATCTCTTTAATAAAAACCCAAAGTATCTGAAAATTTTGTCACGAACAAATGAGAAACACTGATAAAACTTTTCGCAAGCAGATCTTTTTTTTAAATTTGAATGAAATGAAGATGAATTGTTCAGTGAAGAGGAAGATTGAACAGTCTTTTTCTTCATTGCTCTATTTCACAATGTTCGTCTTCATTCATTGTGCAATCCTCATCTTCATTGTACAATTTTATAATCAAGATGAACATTGTAAAATTCCATAATGAATATTTTGCAGTCGTATAATTAATATAATGCTTGTATAATAGGGTGGTCCAATTTTTTTTTTTCAGATTTTCACGCTCCCAAATTTGTTCAAATCCACAAAAAAATAAATGTGTTTTTTAAAATTATATATAGAGGTTCCGCAAGGCCCATGAAGTTTAACCCGTATTTTCCATAGGAAAAAAAAAAAGTTTTTGTAAATTTTATTCAGAATCGTCAATATTAATCGAGTGGAAACCCAAAATTTCTCTTCACGATTAGCCATAGAATTTTTGGCGCTAATCATTATTATTTTGTGCTTTTTTAAGTACAAATTGTTTATAATACACAAAATACTACTTTCTACTGATAATTAGATGTTTACATAAATTTTTTAAACAATTTATTATTGTTTATAGCAATTTTCTCTTAGAATAGAGTTAGAAAATCGCGGTTTTTCCGAATTTTTGAACATTTTTTCAACTTTTCAGTTAGACCGAGGCAATAATCAATTAAAGTTAAGTATAATCAAGTATAATCAATTAGAGAGAAGTAATAATTAATTCAAATTAACAAAAATAATTGTTTAAACAAATGATTGTTTATAACTGTTGAGCTTAAAATAAACTGAATATGAATATGAACTGTCTTCTATATTAATGCTAGATAGTTGCGGGCTTTTCTAAAATTTTTAGCCTTTTGTCCACTTTCACTTAGTGAGGTAATAATTATTGCAAGTTAACAAACACAATTGTTTAAACAATGTATTATTTTATATAACAATATTCCCTTTAGAATAATGCTAAAAAGATGCGGTTTTTTCTAAAATTTTCCACCTTTTGTCCACTTTTCAGTGAGGGTGAGGTAATAATTATTTCAAGTTAATAGACATAATTGTTTAAACAATTTATTATTCTTTTTAATAATATTCTCTTTGAATAATGCTAGAAAGTTGCGGTTTTTCTGAAATATTCAACTTTTTGTTCACTTCTCGCTTAGAATAAGTTAATAATTAATTCAATGTAATAAAATAATTGTTTAAACAAATAATTATTATTTATAACTATCTTCTCCTATATTTATGCTAGAAAGTTGCGATTTTTTTTAAATGTTTAAAACAAAATTTTTACAAGTCATTTACAGTCTCACTCCTCCCATCTACTCCTAATTATTCCATCCTTTGTTTATATTTCTACTGTAAGATAGCTTTTTTGTTGAAATTAATATTTTTAAAACATTAGCAAAGAATTAAAAATACTTCACTTTGAAAAAAATAGAATTCTATTTAAAAAATGATTATTGTTGATGTTCATTTATTATTTATTTCTTCATAACTAAAAAGTCAAAGAAAAACTGAAGATTTCAGTAAAAAGCGCAACTTTCTAGCATTGCTCTAAGAAAAGATAGTTAAAAATAATAAAAATTTGTTTAAACAAATATGTTTGTTAAAGTGCATTAATTGTTACTTCACTCTATGTGAAATGTGGGCAAAAAGTTCAATATTTCAGAGAAAACCGCAACTTTCTAAATAATAAATTGTTTAAACAATTATGTTTGTTAACTTGAAATACTTATTACCTTACACTAATTGAAAAATGGACAAAATGAAAAAATTTTAGAAAATGCCGCAACTTTCTAGCATAATTCTAAGAGAATATTGTTTAAACAATTGTGTTTGTTGACTTGTATTAATTATTACCGCATTAAGTGAAAAGTGGACAAAATGTTGAAAATTTCAGAAAAAACCGCAACTATATCTGGCATTAATATAAGAGAAGATAGTTGTAAACAATAATTTGTTTAATTATTTATTATATTATATATTATATTGATAATATATATTATTATATATAATTTATATATATATTATATTTATAATATATATATATATATATTATTATATATTATATATATATTTATTATATATTATTACACTATTATTATATTACCAAATTATGTTTGCTAAATTGCATTAATTATTACCTCACTCGAAGAAAAAAGTGGACAAAAAGTTGAATATTTCAGAAAAAAAAACCGCAACTGTCTACCTTTATTCAAAGACAGTATTATTAAAAATAAACAAAAATAAATAATAAATTATGGTTGTTAACTTGAAATAATTATTACCTCACTGTAATTGAAAAGTGTACGAAAGGTGGAAAATTTTAGAAAAAACCGCAACTTTCTAGCATTATCCTAAGAGAGTATTGTTATAATTAATAATAAATTGTGTAAACAATTGTGCTTGTTAACTTGCATTAATTATTACCTCACTAAGTGAAAAGTGCACAAAAAGTTAAAAATTTCAGAAAAAAGCGCAACTATTTAGTATAAATATAGGAGAAGATAGTTATAAACAATAATTTGTTTGAACAATTATTTTTGCTAAATTGCATTAATTATTACCTCACTCTAAGTGAAAAGTGGACAAAAAGTTGAAAATTTCAGAAAAAACCGCAACTTTCTAGCATTAATCTAAGAGAATATTGTTATAAATAATAATAAATTGTTTAAGCAATTATTTCTGTTAATTTTAATTGATTATTTCCTCGCTCTAATTGAAAAGTTGAAAAATTCGGAAAAAACCGCGACTTTCTAACTCTATTCTAAGAGAAAATTGCTATAAACAATAATAGATTGTTTAAACAATTTATGTATACATCTAATTATTAGTAGAAAGTAATATCTTATGTATTAGAAACAATTTGTACTAAGAAAAACTGCAAAAAAAATAATTAGCGCCAAAAACTCGCAAAACCCAATTTTCCACTTATCGGGTTTTTTTGGGACTCTATGAAACAGTCTTATGAGGGTGATATTCAAAAAGTAATTTTTAATTCGCATGCTATGGCTAATTGTGAAGAGAAAGTTTGAGTTTCAACTCGATTCACCTAATATTGACGATTCTGAATAAAATTCATAAAAACGTCTTTTCTTCTTATGGGAAATACGTGTTAAACTTCATGGGACTTACGGAACCTCTAAATAACCTATTTTTTTTTAAAAACGCATTAATTTTTTTGTGGATTCGAACAAATTTGGGGGGTGAGAGCATGAAAATTCGAAAAAAAATTTTCCAATACATTTTTGAGCCACTCTATTGAAAATTTCCCAATAAAGATGAACATTGTACAATTACATAATGGAGATGAAGATTTTGCAGTTGTACAATGAAGATAATAATTGTACAATTGTCAGATTTTTCAGTTGATCACAAAGAATATCTCATATCACAAAGAAGATAATGATTGCACAATTGTCCAATGAAGATGAACATCGTAAATTCCATAATGAATATGAAGATTTTGCAGTAATAAAATGAAGATAATGATTGCACAATTGTGCAATGACGAAGAAAATTATAAAATTGAACAATGAAGATAAAAATTATACAATTGTACAACATGGATGAAGACTGATGAAGATTCTTGACGAGGAGAAACTGGCCACTCATATTGATTGGAATGGTACATTTGAAACCAGAGAGTTGGGTCCTCTTCCGATATCAGTTTCTTGTAATTGCAACTTAATGAAATCAAGCTGATGACCTCATTTTCGAAAGATCCATGCATTTCCTCAGACATTGCGATCTTGTTCCACGAGCGGTAAATAAAAACGGTTTCTCCAACTGACTCATAATTATAGTTGTCGAGATATCTAGACTGCATGGAGGCAGAATCAGCCAATTGGAAAACGGTACCGACAAGGACAGCATCAATGGGTCCTACAAAGCAAGCTTATTAAGAGTTCGCAAAAAAATATAACTCTCTAGACATCATTATTTATTTATGTCAGCAGTATCAGCGAAGACTTTCGTGAAAGCGATATTCATAAAAGAGGATCCGACCGATTAAGACCCTTTTCTATCCAGATTGTTCATCTTTTTTTCCCCAGGCAAGAAATCTTTTGATTTATCTCTTTCGCCTTCTAGGTCCTTTCAACAAATATGTTTCGTTCAATGATTTAAAATGTTCTTTTATAGTTTGATATATAAAAACTCTTCATTTGATTACAACAGAAACAAAATTTCGATTATTATTCAAATTGGGGAATAAATTGGTTATTTTTTCGTGGTGTGTTATCAAGCTCATTGTGGACAAAAGTACCCAATTTTCATAAATCTTACTGTCGAACCTGCCAAGAATGGAGAGACGAGAATGTAAATGCACGACATTAGAAAACACATCGTTAGCGGTGGAGGATGGATTATTGAAATGCGAGAAAGAAGACCTGGCAGAGAATGTAATACTGGATATTCCAGACTGCTTGGCACGACGACAAGAGAGCGGAGGAAAAACATTCGCGATGACAGATGCTTGAATCAGCCATCGATTTATCACAAGGCATCTTTCATGTTCTCAATAATAAATAAAGAGGCGTAGAGAATTGCAGAGGAGACATAGCAACAGTGCAATTCCAAATAGTGAGTGGAACGTAGGATTCTTGTTTTTCTTCTTAATAGGCTTGTAGATCTATGAAGAAATCGAGATTCTCCAGGACGATGCGACTAATGAGACTTCTCATTGAAACTTCTGGAATCCATGTTCTTCTCCAACTGATACTTACTCTAACAGGATGCGCACGTGCCATTTTTAAAATTAATAGATAAAAATAGTTTCTCTTTAAGGATGCACACTCAATTTCAGAATTAATCAAAAATTTGGCATGGTTTGTTAAAATTGAGGAAAACAAGTCCTTAGTTATTTGTAACTAGTTTTCGACAGAAAAACCGACACGAAGTATTAAATTGGAAGTGTAAAATGTTGAACTTTAAAAGGATTCGAACAGTTCCTTTGTAATTTTCTAAACTCATATAAAAGTTTAGACGTTTTGAGTTCATTCTTCAAATTTTTAAACCAATTTTTAAAGACAACTGGAGGGTGGCAGTGTACAGAACTAGATAACCAACAAACTGTGAATTTTTCAGGGGAGCAAAAACACATTCTGTAAAATCGAAATCACCATTTAAATATAAAACAAAAGTCCACTCACGAGTTGAAGCATTACTGAATTGAGGCCAAAAAAGTTTGATTAGAAAAAGTTATCCAGTTTTGAGGAAATAGATGTGGAAGTTGACAATATCAAAGTGACTCTAGCCTAACATTCGAGCAGGCTCGATTCACTCGACTGCGGATTTCGATAAAAACTGCATTTTTAAGTTTAAAAAAATAAAAACTTGCTCCCGAGATATTGAGTTGCTGGATGTGGGTAAATAAAGTTTGATGTAAAAAAAGTTAGATAATTCCGAGTAAATCAACTGAAAATTTTGAGGTTACAGTTTCTTAGGTTTTCAAAATTTGGTTCAGATAGTGATTAAACATCGAATTTTCAATTTTTTCCAAAAATAAAAACTTGTTCCCGAGATATGGGAACGCTGAAGGGAAATACAGAATGATTACAAAAAATGATTCTGTTCCAAGAAAATAAAGATTTAGTGTCGCGGTATCGCAATGGGACAAACAATTTCCCGCTGAAAGTCTGATAAAAAAAAAGAAACATATATTTTTTATCAGTACATTTTAATAATTTCAAGATATCAATTTCTTTAATTAATGTCATATTTAATTAGTATCAAATTTCTTTTAAAAATGTCATTTTTATAAAATTCAATTTTTTAATTTTTGAAACTACACAAAAAATGTTTGACATTAATTTCTCTCTGGAAAACCTTCTTTAGGATGCGTTTATGCTTGTCAAATTTTCTCGGAATTTTTTTATTAAAATTTTAAAAGTTATTTTTAAAAAATAGTCAGTAACCTTGAGTGCCATATTTGGTACAGTGGTCACTAAAAGGGTTAAAAATGAGATTTCGAAGAGATCCTTTTAGCACAGCATGTATTTGATTTTTTAAGAATTTTTTCTGCAATAAACCCATTTTCGACAAAAATTTTGATTATCTAGTTCTGCACTGTCAACCTTCAACTTTTAAATTTGGATCCTTTTAAGGAGTTTTTCCCGTACAGTGACACTCAAAATTAATCAATCTTTATCTTAAATTATAAGATCAACAAAAAAGAGCTCTTTGTTAATTCTAAATATTTTTAGAAGAGAAACTGAGGTGTTTTACATAACAAAATAGTTTGAGTTATACTTGTTTATTTAAAAATAGTTATTTGAATATTTGAGTTTTTTCCTTCGTCTTAGACAAAAGTTGTAATTTCCATTCAATTTCAATTCTCAATGGATCATTTTGACCCTAAACAAAATCCTTGATCCTATTTGGTGCAAATTGTTTAATATCAGGATCATTAACACTATAATTCCTAAGTAAAATTTTTTAAAATAAAAACGTACTGAATATAACTGCAAAGAATCTTTTAAGAGACAAAATGAGGTGTTGAGAATTGCAATTGAATAAAAATTACGACTTTTCTCTAATACGAAGGAAAAAACACAAATATCCTAATAATTCAGGGTGTCTAGCAGACCGGGAAACCGGGAAAACCCTGGGAATTTTATTTTATCGGGGAAAAACCGCGAAAAACACGGGAATTTTATTTTACCGGGAAAAAACCCAGGAATTTTATTTTACCGGGAAAACCCCGGGAATTTTATTTTACCGGGAAAAACCCGGGAATTTTATTTAAGTTCGGGATTATATTTAAGGTAGATGTTCCAGTAATCGTACCGGTCCCAGTAATCGTGCAATTGGCATATAACCTAAAGAAATAATTATAAACGAGCTTTAAAAAAGTATTTAGTAACAAATAATATCGAGCTTTAGCATTATTTATTATTAAGTCAATAACAATCAAGTATGAGTGCTTAAAAAATAAGATTGGCGGCGAAACGATTACTGAGACTGAGGTCACGATTACTGGGACATTTACCTTATATTTTATTTTTTTATTCTTCAGATTTTAATAGCTTTTAAGCAACTACTTATGATTCTGACTGCATAATTTTAAAAAATATTTATTTTACATGTTACGAAAGTTTTAAAATATGTACTTTCGATTAATATTTATCACTTCAATTGGTGATTAAAGATCAGTTTGGCACGTATAAATAAATAATTATTTTCTTTATGATATAAATTTTGTATATATATATATATATAT